>JAOCPS010285990.1:0-13139 GCA_025505425.1 Graphium colonna | reverse complement strand
TTTGGAGATCAGCCCTTAGACAGACCGCCAGAGAGACTTTGTTAAGTAGTATCTTAATTTTTTCAAATGCATTTAGCGAAAAGCTCTTATTTTGATATTACAATCAGGCACATCAATTTTATTTATACATACAGAATAATAAAGAATTGCTTATTTATAGCACATGCCATACCGAGTACTTTTTTAGGCTGTGAATTCTAATCTGAAATTTACTTTATTTTAAAAAATAGCGCCCTTTTTGGCGTGGAACGTCTTTCAATTCTATAAAAGGTTTTTGTTGTTTTATTTCAGAATATTACCCACATTCTGAAACAAAACAACAAAAACCTTTCGCTCCGGCAAGGGCTATAGCTTATCTATACATATATCGTGGAATAAAGAAAAATAGTATTTACTCAGTTCTCTAAATAAAAAAACCGCTAGATTGAGCATACTTCGGCTATCACGTCACTTAATGTACTACCATGTGTTGAAAAGAGGTTAAAGAAACTAAAAACGAAAAAAAGGAGATCAAAGAAATTCAAAAACATCATGCTAATTGGACTGGACCCCTTAGAAGAAGAGATTTAGCATACACTCTAATTTTAATACAGCTGCCCAAAATTAAGCTAGATCCCAGTTGCTTGCAGAATACTGCAAGTACAACAGTGGATATCTTAGCCATATTAGCATTAGGCTCTAACGTTTAATCCCAACCTGTGCAATTTGGTGTGTTTGATTTTTACAAAGAATGAGTCAGGCCACAAATATGGCGTTTATAATCTATTTTGGTTCCTAAAGTACTTTAAGAACATGTACAATAAAAATTAAGAAGCACATACGTTTTACGTTAACATATTTATGAAGTCGGTACAAAATAAAGTATGCATGACTTTTGAGGATGCCGGATGGCCCTGTCTACCCTTTTATTTTCCCGCTCCTAATCCTCAATCCCCGACCCCATCCTATCCGATAAGCCTATTTTATCCAATTTCTCAGGTTGACATCACGCTCATCACACACCGATATACGGTGTGTGATGAGCGGTAGTTTTTAAAACTTTTAATAAAAAATCCGTCCAACAGTTCGTATCTAGGCCCGTTCTGTAAACGTCGCTGATGTTACGTGCCGCTTGTGCTGCGTTGCTGCCATATAGTATTGTGTACTTACCACAAATTAATAGAATCTAATAGAACTTTTACAAAAATAATTATTATTCAGTAAAATTATGAGATTACGGGCAAGTGTTACCGTTTCGAATACTAATGACGAACTGATTTTAATTATTTGAATGTCCAGAGCTTCCCGAACATGCTGAGTACGCATAGGATCAGTTAAAGGGTTGGCACAGCATTGGTAAGGTATATTATACACACTACATATATATAACGTTACTCACAGTCCGGTATTGCTTTTTAGAGTCTAGTCTGGAAATCTGCATCTGAAAATGGATCCACTGATGCATTCCAGGCAAGGTAAATATGAAAACATATCAAATTTTTGGCAATGCAAAATAACTTGAGAAATACAAAACGTATACCCACGTCAAACAAATATAGCTCACATTATACAAGCATCAATAATACTATGCCGGCTTCATACATCCGATTCACACATTCCTATCTAACGTGATGCACACGGAGCAGATATGTATACTAAAAACACGAAACATCACGATGACGATGGAACTCGAACTTTAGAACACGGAGTTTACTTTCCGTAACTAACAATCCCATATTGGTGACCCCGAGTATAATAATTTCGCGAGAATAAGCAAATGCGATATTTTCGTTGTTTAAAAATTTGTAAAACTTTTAAGTTAAACTTTTGTTAAACTTTTAAGTGTGTGCGCTGACCTTTTTCAATATTTGCTGTACTCTATCCTACACAATGGGATACAGTTTTTAGCTATTATTGGACTAATAAAGATGAATGCCACGCCTTGTCGGTGTATAGCAACGACATGACCAAAAGCGGTTCCTCTAATGCCGCTAAAAGCGACTGCGTATCGCCAATGCCTAAACTGCACATTGTTTCGCTGCTGGTGGAAAGTTGCCCCTGCATGCAGTCGGGGTTTACTGTAAGGCCTGCCTGACCACCTCCTTCTGGCCACCAGCGGCCTCAGCGCCTTCTGCCCACGCGGACGCCGTTGTGACGCCGGCTACCGCCCAATGCAATGCTAAATTAAATTTTCTCTCACTAACATCTCTGACAAACCGTAGAACGGTTCCCAAGGTAGCCGGAGGCTTGGCCTATGATGGGCGTTAAGACGAAAAAAGTTGCTAAAACGCTCTTCAGGGAATGGGTAGCCCGTTTTAGAGTACCTTCCTTGGTAACACAAGGACCAGGTGCAAGTTTAAAGCAGCCCTTCTCCGCGACTTTATGAATCTCTGCTCTGTCAAAATCATTCGAACAACCAGTTACCTTCCCTACGCGAATGGAATGGTCAAAGGAATGCATTGACGGCTTAAAGCTGCCCTAATGTGTCATCAAATAACCTGGCCAACAAAGTCTTACCAGTGGGACTTGATGGCATGCGCTCAGCTCTTCAGGAGGATTTATAGACCTCGGTTTATCGAGATTACATCGAGAAGATGCTAGTAGCTTGACGATCCCGATTAGGAGACGTGGCTCAATTACCACCTATCCCTATATTACGCCACGGGCATTTTTTCAAGTTCCGGTTTGAGGTACTCATGGCATCATCTGACCTGTTTTTATGCGATGCATTTCTAACCTCACTAACACCGCCCTACAAAGGCCCATTTAATGTCAATGATAGAAGTGACAAAACAATTACCATTATGGTAGGCAGTAAGAAAATTACTGTCTGTCAGCTTAGGCCTCGTAAAACCGGCTTATTATATTAAGGACCATCATCATGCACCCACTTCGTCAGCCAATCGGAAATAAGTGCTCAGGACGGCCCTGCTACTTCTGCTCATCCCACTCCCTTTCTGCTTTCCATCTGTAGTGCTTGATACCCAAATTATGCCGCCTACCCTTAAAAAACTGACTGATCGCCAGACTACGCGCTCTGGTCATAAAGTTCGTTTCAAAACTTCTATTAACCTGTAATTTGGTCCTAGAGTTCTCTCCGTAGAGGGGAACATTAAAATGCGTTTCGCTACCCGCGCTGGATGAACGCTAGATGGAGCGTGGCACAAACAAAAAAATAAAAATGGCGATTGTGTAGTGTGTCCTTTGAACCGTCCGTGACCAAAGAGCATCTCTGTAAATGTAATTGTAAATATTAAGCGTGTTGAGTTTATGTAATTAAATAGTAACCAGAGCACAGATTTTACTTACTGCACCTACCAATCCCATAAGTCCATATTCATGTGACGTCCCAAATCCATATTGGATGTAAATTGGGTGTATTAGCCGCAGTTCCCCATACATTCGATAACTCCCACATCGCCCCACAACTACGTCCATAAGAAAACGTTTTGGCGTTAGATGGACGCCAAAACGTTTTCTAATAATAGTCGATCTTTTGTATAAATATCGTTATAGCATCAAATCGGCTGACCTATCAAAATGTAAGCTTATCAGAAGATATCTGCATTACGTGTGCTAGGTTTATTTTTTTATTTTTGATTTAATTGATTGAACTTAACTGGGTAAAGCTACGATCTAATAACGTTTCAATCGCGTGCTATTATTGATAACTAACGATTGAAATTTGCATTGCAAATGAAAAAGTTATGTTAAATGTATATGCTATTATATTTCAAGAATTACAATCATATGTAAAACGTCACCCTGCTCCCGTTGAAAAGCCAAATTAAAGTATTCACTACATACATTATTGAAAAAGGCTGCTAAGGCTACGAAAGCAATCCAACTATACCCAGAAATCACTATGGTGAACTGATACAGTGCCTGATACGATTCATCCAAAGTAGTTACACGTATTCACGCAAAATACTGCCGTATTCACGACACAGCCATTATTTTCTTTGTATTTTGTGCTCGTGTACATCTATACAGTTTTTGTCAAATAAACTATCTTCTTCTTCTCTTTTGTTTCATGGTATAAAACGTAATTGTAAAGGATAAAAACTTAAGGCAGAAACAATTTTACGTGTCGCGTAGTGACGCGCCAGAAGGATATCAGTTTCATACATTTAATAGGATTAGAGACAGAGCAGAAACATACTTATGTACGTATCGTGGCGCTTACTGTCGTGACGGTGAGTGTGCACACTAACGTGTCATGCCTTGGCGTACACTGGCTTTATTTTTGAACAGTACATATTGAGCCTTTCCAGAGGTTAAACGTACATAATGTTTTCTTCGTATTCGGATAGTGATTTTGATACAGATATGACAAACAGAATAAATAAAAATTTCATCATCTTATTATAGAATTAGAGAGTAACGAAGAGAAATTTCATCAGTACTTTAGAATGAATAAAGCACAATATGAGGAAGTCCATTCACTAATCGAACAAATGTGGGAGGACATTGCAAATAACTAAACAATTTTGGCATTTTCCGAATTGTATTGGGACATTAGATGGAAAACACGTTAACATTATTTGTTCTATAAAAGCAGTTTCTACTTTCTATAACTATAAACAAGAACATCCCATAATTTTACTTGCATTAATTGACGCTTACTACAAATTTTTAATAATTGACGTAGGCCGAAACAGTGACGTTGGCCTATACGACAATTCTTTGATGGAACGATTATTTAAGCAAAAAGCATTAAATGTATCACAGGATGAACCATTAATTCAAAATTTACAACCTATGCCTTATAGTATTGTCGCTGATGCAGCATTCCCGTTGAAACCATATTTGTTAAGACCTTATCATAAAGGCAAGCTAGTGAAAAATGTAAATAAAATATATAATTAATATACGTTGTGTAGAAAATGCGTTTGGCATTTTACGGGCTCGATTTCGAGTATTTTTTAGACCTAGGCAAGCTCAGCCCGACATGGTAGACAAGATTGTGTTAGCAGCTTATTACCGTCATAATTTTTTAAGAACGGAAACATCGCTAAACTCGGATGTCACCGAAGTAAATTTGATGGATTCTACTCGGCAAAAAAACTTTACCAAGAAACCCATCAAAAAACGCTGATTACGTCAGAGAGAAATATAAAGAGTATTTTATAAGCTAAGAAGGAAACCTACCATGGCAAATAGAAATTATTCGCCGGGGTAAACAAAATTTTCAAACAGAACAATAATTGTAAATTTTGTATAATTATACATTTTCAAATAAATAATAAAGTAAAATACTATTTCAGTAACATACCTGGTTCTTTTAAAATTTTGGCAATATCTTCCCCATCAGCATTTCTGATTAAATTATCTTTATATTCTTTCCATGTTGTGTCATATAAAACTTTTCTTTGACGAACAAGTTCAATAAGCTCGTCAGTCATTTTTCATAAACTACTGCAAACTAATTAATAAAAATGTCCGCTAGATGTTCGCGCCACGAGCCACGGAGTATAGAAAAACATTTGCCTGTCGTGTCGTTCGCGCCATAACCCCCACCACCGCTAAGGCGCAATCGGCAGCGAGCAGTCGGCGCCACGACAGAACGCACCACGACACGACACGACATACAAATATGTCTCTAACCATACTAAATGTATGAAACTGACATGCTTGTGACGCGTCACGACACGTAAGTGTGTTTCTGCCTATAAAGAAAAACTTACGTGTTGTGGCGTATCGTGGTGCTTACTGTTGTGACGTTGGGCAGTGCACAGTGGACGTTAGTATGTTACACAGTGTGTTTGCACAGGGTGCATACTAAAGCCGGAAACATACTGACGAGTCGTGGCGTGTCGTGTGGTGGTCGTAACGGTGGGTGTACTCATTAATGTGTCGTGTCGTGGCGCGCTTTTGTGTATTTTCTGAACAGTATATGTCGAACCTTTGCAGCGTTTAAACGTACATAATGTTTTCTACGGATTCCGTTTGTTATTTTGATAAAGATATGATAAGATAAGATGTTAGTCATAACGATGAAACTTCTTAAGGTCAATAAAAGAAAAGAAAGTACTGGTTGACCCTATAACCAGGGAGAAACAAAATATGTTTTGTATTTCATCGTCATGATACAGAATTAGAGATTTACAAATAGAAATTACATCAGTACTTTAGAATAAACAAAGCACAATACGAGGATTTTAGTAGACTTCAAAAATATTAAATTTTATGTCTGCTTTAGTTCAAAAATAACTTTTTCAGAAATTGCTGCAAATATCATAAGCTATTATTTAAAATAATAATATACATCTAGCGGGTACCGCTATATTTATACGTCACGAGCCAAGCAGTATAGAAACACATTTGTGAGTCGTGTCGTGTCGCGCCATAAACCCCAGCGCTCTAGCTTATCGATGGCAAGCAGTCGGAACCACGACAGAATGCATTACGACATGACACAACATACAAATATTTCTCTAACCTAAGTAAATGTATGAAACCGATGTGCTTCTGACGCGGCACGATACGACACGACATGTAAGTTTGTTTCCGGCCTAATGTAATGTGTCATATCGTGGCGTGCTTTCGTGTAATTTCTGAACAGTATATGTCGAACCTTTGCACCGTTTAAACCTACATAATGGATTGTAGGAGACTTCAAAAATATAATTTTTTTACGTCTTCTTCAATTCAAACAGTATTTTTTTAGAAATTGCTGGGAACATTATAAGCTATTATTTAAAAATGTCCGCTAGATGTATACGCCACAAGCCACGTAGTATAGAAACACATTTAACTGTCGTGTCGTGTTACGCCCATAACCCCACCACCGCTCTGACGTAATCAATGGCAAGCAGTCGACGCCACGACAGAACGCGTCATGACACGACACGACATACAAACATATCTCTAACCATACTAAATGAATGAAACCGATATGCTTCTGGCGCGCCACGCCGCGACACAACACGTATGTTTCCGCCCTAAGTATGGTTCAGCCTTTACACACTTTTATAATTTTTAATGTTGAAAATTATGAAGTTAACAAAAATAAACAATGTTATAACATATTACAATTATATGTTAACATTACTCTTCATGAAAATAATTTATAATATTCAATTTTAGGAAAACATTTTTTTAAACATATTCTTAAGGCCGCAAACTTTAAACTTTTGCCTTCCTAAAATTGAGGTAAGGCAGTTCAGGTATTGATGAAAATTACGTCGCCTAGATCTAGCCTAGACCGCAAGTTGTTAGAATAGAATGGCAATTTTTTGCGATTAGCCGATCAATAAGTTATAAAAATTACATCATTATTGTAAAAACGAATAAATTAATTTAATATTGTTAATAATAAATTCATTTGACATGACTTCCCAAATGTCTGCTTCAAATTTTAATTTACTTGGTTCCAATTCGCTAAAAGATGAGTTTACAATTAAAAATGTTTGGAATCACAATCTTCATGAAGAATTTCATGTCATTAGAAAGGTAACAAAAAGTTTGACATCTTTCCCCTTTTATTACACCAAAAATATATTCGCATAATGTAAAAAATATTTTCATGACAAAATATAAAATCACAATTTACAGGTGGTACAAAAGTATCATTGGGTAGCAATGGATACTGAATTCCCTGGAGTAGTAGCACGGCCAATAGGTGAATTCAGATCTACTGCTGACTACCAATACCAATTACTAAGGTAAATTGCAATATCTACAATATTTTATTATTTTTTTATATTTCATCTCAGCCTTTTTCCTAATATAAACCCTTATCTTGTCTTTATAATAAATTAGCTTGGTCAACATTTTTAAACTTGTATTTTGTTTATATTCTGTAGTTTTTTTTCACAAGTACTTGTTTTTTCTTTCTTCCCAATAGACTTCTTTTTTATATACCTATATGTGTTTTCTAACTGGCAATGGTCCGTGCTTTACCTAAAGCTAACTCAGTTCACATATGCAAATAAAACAATACATATATAAATGACTTTCCTTACTACTATACATACAAATGAATCACTGATGTTTATCATCAGCATTGTTCCAAAGGTCCGAGAAAAGTGATAAGCTTGAGTTATAATTTAATATCTAGGGATATTTGCCAGTATAAAATAATGCTCAAAGTTAGGTGAAGTTTGTTATCTAAGCTGACTCATAAATATCAAATCCTTTTGTTTTCTAAGAACAACTTGTAAAGAAAAGCAATTTAAAAAACTATTAATAATAAAATGAGAAACAATATTCAAAACATTATTTTACTTTTATTAAAACTAATAATGTTCCTGTTTTTTGTTTAATATTAAATATTTTATAGTTTTTTACAAACACCTTAAACGGATATCACTAAGATAGGCTTCATGCCTCGATATATTTTGCTTCAGTAATTTACTTTAAATCTTACCAATAACTTATAAATCAGATCATCAATAAATTAGACAGTAGTGAGAAAATTTCAAAATTAGTGTTCAACAAAGCTTATTTTATAGTAAATTTGTTTCAGGTGCAATGTAGATCTCTTAAGGATAATACAACTTGGTCTAACATTCATGGATGAGAATGGAAGGACTCCACCTGGATGTACAACCTGGCAATTCAATTTCAAATTTAATTTACAGTCAGTATCAAAATGTTAAAATGATATTATAATTTAAAAGTGGTGTACTTTTAAATTCAGCTTTTCTGCAAAGCTTATATAACTACCATAATGGTAGTTAAATAATATTTAAAACTTTTCAAATTACCTGATTTTTTGATGAGTAATTAATACTTTATCTATGATTTTAATAATTAGTTTAAAAGACTTTTGATGAATAAAAAGCATATCTTTGACAGAGATTTTCCTAATGTTGGCATTAGTCAGAAGCATATTTATTTTTATTATATATAAACATTTAAATCTTAATTTCTCTGTTGTTGTATCTGAAATAATGGAATGACAGCATATTTAACATTAATTTATACTAATCCATATATAATTTTTTATAAGAAAAATTATTATCGTAACAGAGAAGATATGTATGCACAAGATTCAATTGATTTGCTGCAAAACTCTGGATTACAATTCCGAGAGCATGAAGAACATGGCATTGAACCATTGGAGTTTGCTGAATTACTGATGTCATCAGGTATATTGCATGTTTTTGTCTGCTGCACTCTATCTTTGATAGAAGTTTTTACATCTGTGTACAACTTTAAGTACTCATGTAGCTGTTTGTGGCATAAAAAGCTTAATCAACCAATCTTAAATTTAGATTTAGTGGTCCATATGTGAAAAGAAAAATAGATTCTAAGTTTGGAAGCTTTGACGATAAGTAGTGGAGTAATTTGAATATAGTATGTAGTATATTTTGACACTTTTGTCTGGTGTTGCTACTGGTGCCTTTCCTAAAATCCAAGTCATCAAATTTGTTGTCATAAGTAAAAATACTTTTTAACTATCCCATAACCCAATCTACAATTTCATTAGATATGGGTGTTAATGTTCAATGTAAGATAAATCTTAGAAGCATTTGATAGACAAACTATTAAATAACAATTGTTTGTATAACACCTTTGATGTACACATCTCTTTAGCACTCTCACTTGACCAGTTTTAGTTTAAATGATGAGTTAAAATAGATTGATCTTAGGAACAATTTGAAATTATACTACTTGATGTTAGTGATTATAGAAGCTTTTGTGTAAAGTAGTTACTTGACACTTTTTACCTACAATTTTATTTTCCTATCTTTATTTTTGTTTAATTTTTTATAGGTATTGTACTCATGGATGATATAAATTGGCTGAGTTTCCATTCTGGATATGACTTCGGATATCTTTTGAAACTTCTTACTGATCAGAATCTGCCACAAGAGGAGAATGACTTCTTTGAGAGTTTGCGCTTATATTTTCCAACAGTTTATGATGTCAAGGTAAGTTTTTGGTCCAATCTTAATATTATTATTTAACTACCTCGGGGTTGTCTTGATTATTTTGGGTGCAAGTGTGTGATAATAAGTCTACTCCCCCTATATTAATCATATTCATCTTTATTTAAAGTCTTTAACCCTACTATAGAACATAAAGTGCAAGATGATTTGGGCCAATTTTGTTTGGAAGATGGATTACTTTTTCTTACTTTTCTAATAGTTTAGAAACCATCCAGGTGGAATTTTGCAGAACCTCTCCAACTGTGATGGCAGTATACAATGGATGGTCAGACTTGAGCTTTGAAAAAATTTAAAAGCTGACTTGGTGTAAAATACCTCCATACCTTCGAAAGGATGTCTAATTTCCATGTAGGTGGTTGGTATATTGCAAGGATACATCATGAAAAGTAGAAGTAGGTGAAGGAGCTCCTTTAACAGTGAAGAGATGTGTCTAGGAAGCATTGAATCAAGCAAAGTGAAGTTCTAATTCTCAGCCATAGCTTCACTCGGACTGGGTCATATATCTGCTGTTTCTGCTATTTAGATAGCTCTCCACAACTGTGATGTTATCTGCGTACCCATATATGCCAGTTGATCAAATGTTAATGTAAAGCAAGCAGGGAGTTGCATATGCAACTGACCACTGTGTTGATTGCTTTAGCTCAGACGAACAGCTATTGACAACAACACACATAACTTGTGTACTCTGGAAATGCCTTACCTTACCCAGATAGTGGATATATTCCGTACGTACAGAAACTTACTCAGGGAGCACAAATTTGAAGTTGACCAGTTTCAGCACAATCCATATTGTCAAATACTAGGGACATCGTTAAATGATTAGTATAACACAAAGCGAGCATTTAATATTTATTCTATATTCTTTAGTGTATGGAGATATCCGAAATTGATTTATAATTAGCGGTATCGACAGAGCCGCCATTTCTCGGTACTTAAAAAGTTTTCCTTCTCTTTCCTATCCAATTTAACCAACTGAGGCAAAAATGATAAAAAACATTCAACTACTTTGGCAAGAGACCATACAATTTGTAATTTTGCAATACCTCCTAGTTGTTGACTGAGTGGTGGCTGAAGTTTACTAATTGGCCGAACTTGCGCTTTATAAAACAGCAAAGGATATTTAAAAGAAAAAATGTCTTTGTTTTATGTGATTAAATGTGATTTATTGTGATTAGTGTTAAATATATATTACATGATATGTCAAAAACTGGAAATGTGAACAAGGCTGTGGCAATATAAAAGTTTTTTTTTTAATTCAAGCAAAGTGAAAAAGGGTTTTCTTTTTAAGTGTTACCATGCTATCTTAGTTCTTCTGTCGGTTAAATTGGACCCAATTTAGTCAACATTTGAAAATTTTACGCTGACCTTGTAGGACAGCATTCGATCTTAATGCCAATCTGTGAAAAATTGGTTACGCAACCCACCATCATATCCAAACCATGATTTGTAGGGCTTATAGGATGTGTTCATATGAAGAAGAGTACATGTATATTAACTGTTGATGCCTCTCCCTTGTTCTTAATTGCACAAACAAATACCCTAGTAAATCATGATTTGATCAGGTTTATATTCTGGTTAACTGAAATAAAATGTGTCAACCAAATTCTCTTAGAGTCAGAGTTAAGGTTGACAGTAGTTCTATGATTGACATTGATGACCGGTTGGCGCATTGGCTGCGGCGCTCAGGTCGTGGGTTCAATTCCCACCCGGAGCAAAAATTTTGTACGACCTACATAAAGTTGTTTCGGATCTGGGTGTTTGTCTTTGTGCGATTTATGTTTGTAAAACGTCCTTGTAACACAAGACTTTGATCTTATAATAAGGGGAGTTTTTATAAAAAAAAAAAACAATAAAAAACTTGCAATATCTTTTAAAATTTTAGCAAAATATTCAGATAATTAAAATATAAGTAACAGTGCAATTAAGAAGCAATAATAACTATGTCAAATTGAATCAAATATTTTGAAATATTTTTTTCAATAACTAAAACGCTGCCCTTATGATAAGATCTACGTCTTGTGTTACAAAGACAATTTACAAACATATATTAAACATGGACACCCAAATCCGAAACAACTGTTTGTAGGTCGTACAAATATTGCTCCGAGAGGGAATCAAACCCACGACCTGCGACGCCGCAGCCAACGTCTTAGCAGCTGCGCCAACCGGTGTTTTATTACTACATTTATATCCAAATGTACGAAACCTTGCACCGTAGTGTTACATCAGCCTTAAATCCATTATAATGCCTGCCCCACATCGGCGTCTACCAAGCACCCAACCACTCGCAATATTTTATTCAAAGCGACGCGTCGATAACGCGTAAAAGATGAGACGTGCATCGTGTTCACGCAATGCGAAAGGACTTTGGATGTGAAAGAGGTTTATTTCTGGAGCCATTGTTCACATCTGTTACAACTGTTCATTTGAACATGTACTTACAAACTTGAATCAAACTAAAAATACTGTTTTTTATGGAATGGTAGACAAACGAGCAAACGGTTCACCTGATAAGCGATCCCATCGCTCATAGAAACACGCAACATCCGGAGAGCTGCGAGTGCGTTGTCAAACTGGGAAATTAGATAGAATAGGTTTATTGAATAGGATAGGGTCTGGATTAAGGATTTGAAGGTCTTAGGAGAAGGAAAAGAAAATCCGGCATCCCCAAAAGTCATGCATAATTTATTTAAAGCCGACTTTATAAGAGGCGGTGGTGCTTCTACGAACGAGCGCGGCCGTAAAAGTGCAGCAAAAGCTGTGAAAAGATTATATGCAAACTTAAGTTGTAACTGTAGGTTTATGTGTCCCCTTAAAGGTCTAGTAGGCATATCTAGCTAAAAACGGAGCGAAATCAATAGAGAACATTGCTGTTATTCTTTAGATGACCAGGCATATTTTATGCCTTTCCAACTAAAAAAGAAAATTTGATTGTTGTCCTTACAAAAAATTCTGATAAAACTGGAAGAAAAATTTTATAATTATTGCCTTCTATTGGTTACATACGCTACTGAACAAAATAATCAATTTATTTAATAATGTCGCATTTTTTTTATGGAAAGGAAGACAATTATTTTTTCATTTAAAAAGTGTTAGAAACTTGAACTACTTGATAAAGCGGTTAAATTAACAGTTCTGTCAGTTAAACAATGATTTGATCACCATTTCAAAAAACTTTTCCGTAATTTTTTTTTTTTTTATGGAAAGGAAGACAAACGAGCAGACGGTTCACCTGATGTTAAGTGATCCCGTCGCCCATGG
>JAOCPS010285880.1:0-13141 GCA_025505425.1 Graphium colonna | reverse complement strand
CTGTGCTGAATAGTAGTTCCTGAGATTAGAGTGTTCAAATAAACACTTCAGCTTTATATTGTTATCAAAGATTACCACAATATCTTAAAAAGTTTATACAAACGTATAACATAACATGTGTCTAAATCTTAACGAACTATTGAAGAATGCAAACATAAAACGGAGAGGTAAAATTATTTCTTATATTTATTCAATCATTCCACGCAATGTAAAGGTAAACGTAAAAAACAAAGGCCGAGATTGCTTAATTTTTATTAGAAGGTTGATATTTTACGACGCTCCGATTGGGATCATAACCTGTTCAAAATTGAGTTACGAGGGTTATTTTGTAATTTCATATTTATTAAATTATTGTTTATTGAAGGTCTTATACCCTGATAGTTTTAAATAATATTTAACCGACTTTCACAAAGAAGGAGCTTATCAATTCTATTGATATTTTTATACATATATGTACACCGATTAACACTTATTATAAGTTTGTCCCTGTAGTTTTCGTTTTATGAACTTTATTCTTTACGTGGACTATGTAGTTTTTGTTTGTGTGTGGCTTTTTATGTATGTACATCGATTACACTAAGATAATAACCCGACTTACGTGATTTTTCTTCAGTTTTATGCGGAGTAGTTGCCATAAAATTTAATATAGTTTGTCCCGGTACCTGTTACAGACACTAAAAATTAAAAAAAAAGACTAGGTCTAAAAAACCGACTTCAAAGACTAAAAATATAAAGTAACTTAAAAAAGATTTAATATAATACACCTCTAATGGCAACCCAATAATTTTAATACCAATAAAATACAATTACTTGTATGTGCTACCAATAGGTTGTTGATAAGTTTAAAGTCGGTGCCAAGCCTTGAAGAAAATAAAACATAATATTTTAAACAATCTACTAATTTAATAAAATTCCTACACCAAAGATCCTGCCTAAATAAACCTAAAGAACAATGTAAATATATATTAAAGGTAAATATAAATATATTTGTGACCCCGAATGGATATATATATATTATAGTTATATATAGTTTTTTTATCTAAAGTAAAGATAGAAGGTACCGGTTTATTTTCCCTTTTGTTTATAATTTTGGTAATAAAAACACGATAATTTTCTCTCTTTTATCATATCTTACTTTCCTTATGGAACTAAAAGTTGGTTATATATAAATTCGTTAAAAAATATCCTTTATCGGATGGAAGGTTGCTGAGGATCCGCTGATTACAAATCAAATTATTATAAGCAATAAAAGCCACCAATAGATCTATTATAAACTCACTGCTGTTATGGCGATATCAATTTGTTTTAATTGTGAGATTTGTCTGTACGTAAGATAGCGTTGTGTTTTTCTAAAGAGATTAGTAATAGTTTAGTTCTTAATGTGATATAGTTTCAATCATGTTATTTAAAGTACAAACTATTATATGTCAACCAACTATATACAAGATATTACATTTTAAGTCTAAGCGTAAACACAAAATGTAGTCTCTGTTCCTTCCCCTCATAGTCCATCGATACTTGTTTAGAATGTTCAGAATTCTATTAAGTAAAATCTTATTGATTTAATTTTGTTTCGACGTATACAATATTATTTTCTTTCTGTTTTCTTACAGCTATAGCCACGGCACCTACCTTGAGAGCTCTTTATAATGCCATCTTATGAATGGAGCTAAGAAAGAATTATTTTTATAGGAGTCGACAAAAAGTAACTTCGAGGTACATACTTTTAATTCTTCTGTACATTACTGAAAATAACAATTTCTGCTTTCCCTCCAAATATATTTTTAAAAAAATATTAACTTAATTTTAAAATATTCATTAAAACAATTATGTATATACAGATATACAACTATGCTAATTAATATAAATGTGAAAATTACTTTAGGTACTCTTATTTATACGATTTTTGACAAGAATTAAATATTGTATTTTACTTATTTATAAAAGTAAAGAAAGAAATAGCTCTAAACCAAAATATTTTCGTGGTCTCATCTGCGCGTTAGTTACTTTGTTTGAGGTATAATTGTCTACCTGGCTGATCGGCCAAAAACATGGTATGTTGAAATTCATACTACACAGACCGTTATACGTTTTTGTGTAGAAATACCTATTTTTTACTAGTTCGCATAATTATTTATATTGATGCATCTTCATTTAAGATAATATAGTAAAAATTCCAAAATTGTTAGATTCTCCCTTAAAACATAGGACCAATATATTGCTCTTAATAATTGTTTCTTGTTAAATTAACGCTGCCCAGAATCATTTTATAGTAATTAAAATTCAGATATTGTGTCACAAAGGCCGTCTTACATATATAAATGGCACAAAGATCCATATTCGAAATAATTATTTAAAAGATATACACATATTTGGTTCGACTGAGAATCAAACTGCCACTGTCAATGTCTTAACAACTGCGCAGACTGGTCATTGATATATTTTATCTAATTTCAAATTCTGGCAAAGCATACGCAACCCTTTGAATGCTGTGTATATCCAAGGGCAACGGGATCACTTAATTCATAAAAAGCTTTTTTGCGACAAATTCCTTAATATATTTTATTTAAATCCTGAATTGACTTAGTTCATATCATCTAATAATATCTTCTTCTCGTTAGCCTTATTCCTAGTAGTGTGTTACTTGGAATCCGCTTCTTATCTAACCAAATGTTACCTGAATATCAGGTTTTTAATCTCCACAATCCAAAGGGAGTATCTGGATTCAAATGATGAATTCACTGTAGGGATATTTCAAGGCAATATCTGTAATATACATGATTAAGGGAATTTTGAAATTCTTAGCTATTTCTAGAAAAATCGTTCTTTAAATGTTCACATAAAAAAGAGAACACGCTTTTGGGCTTTATTAAATTGTTTTGCGGCATTTGCTCGCTTTAGTTTACAGATTTGGTTAACCTTGGACTTTAAGGGTTTTTAAATAAATTTGACGCAAAACATGAGAGAAATCAAAAAGATTTTTTTACTAATAAAAAAGTAACTAAAGTCAATATGACATTGAAACATAAAGAAAACTCGAAAAAAGAAAAGATTCATCCTATTTCTCTTTCAAGAATGTTTAAGATTTTTATATGTATTAATAAGGAACTAAAACGTAAGTTTGTTGTCTAGAGAGAAAAATTGCAACATAGTTACTAGTTTTTGTTATAACTCGCTCATATCTTCATACCAGGCTCGCTCTCATCTGCATCTTTTAATATTTCAAAATTTCATTAAAGGGTACCTTCTAGTTACAGCTTAATATATATTAATTTTTCTAGAGATCTAAGGCTCTCATCAGTTTATTATTTTGTCACTTTTTTAATGTAATATGCATCCATATATGATATTTTTAAAAATAACTTATCGATAAAATGGCCGACAGTTTCCTTTAGTCACATTATTAAAAGAATATGCGATAATTAGTCAACGACACAGGCACATTTCATTTTAAACTTTACGGCGTTCATATTTATGGTCGGATTTTTGGAGTTATATGCTAGTCATCAAGCGTTTGTTTTATTATTTTGCTCCCTTTACAATATGGCATTGAAGACATTGTTAGGCGTTTTAACTTGAAAATATTGAAACTTTCTTGATGGCTGCTAATAATTTCACAAGGTTAACAGACAACAGAGCCGTTTAAGTACTGTAAGTTATGATTATCCTGCATTATTTATACGTCAAAATTCTAGGAGTAGTGCTGACTGGCAGTTGTCTGCGACTTTGCTCTAATTAATGTAGTATATTTAACTTATTAGTTCACACTCTCCCTATTATTATTACTATTTTGTACTCTTTTTCTTTTTATCCCTGAAACGGGAGCAATAATCTGGACACATGGATCAATAACTAAGAGTATGTTGTGTATGCGAAAATAATTAATTTGTACCATCTGTTAAATCAGAATCTGAATCTAAAAACTTACGCACTATTCAACAGGTTTGAGAATAGCAACATTTTGCGAAGTAGCGCATGTAAGAGGTGGTATATCTATTTTTTTTAAACTTGAGTGCAAATACTTAGGTACTATTCTAGTAATATAGTGTATTAAATTTACAATATATGCTTCATTTAAATCCCAGATTCTGATAATTTGTTCCTTTAATTGCTTACATTTGTTTATTTTTTCTGTGATAGATTTAAGTAGATAATGTGTATTGAGGACAGTAACATAAATTAAATAAGCTATTTTGGTTGACTTGTTTACTAGAGTTACATCTGGTCTATTGTTATGAATAGTTTTATCTGCAAGAATTGCTCTGTCATAATAAAGTTTCATATTCTGGTTCTCTAACACGAGGATGGGTGTGTACTGGTAGTATGGTTTTAAATCTTTACTAATAACTTTGTAGTTTTTCGTTTTATTTTATTATTTTATTTATTTCTTCGTTTATTTGCTCTTGTGGGATTTAAAAAAAATATTTATTAAAATTACTTTTATTTCTATACAAAAATGTATAAACACCGTTAAATATAAATATATGTAAAAAGGGTGTTTATGCTTTGTTGCAACATTTTAAAACATTTTGTTTACTTTATTAGATATTAATTATTGCTTTTTTAACATTTAGCAAAGGAAAAGCCGCCGTAAGGTCACTACTTTGTGTCCATCGTAATGATAATAACGTGAGAAATAGCATTTAGCAAAATGTGTTTACAACAGGTGAAAAAATTAGTGAATTGACAAATTGAACACTTATGATAAACAAACTGCTCCCTACAGTTCTATTTGCTTTTTTAAAGTTGTGCAAAATCCATCCTATGTGTAAATCCGGCTAATAAAATATGATATTTCATTTAAATCCATCACATCCATTGTTGCGCGATAGAGTAACAAAGATATAATAAACACAAATTTAATTTTATTACATTAGTAAATATTAAAATCCTTATCCACGTGCTTTCGTTTATTTAGATTAATTTTAAGAATCTGTGTGGATTTTTATATGTTGATTTGTTTATGGTAGAGTAAAAATTAACAGCCTGCGTTATGCCGATGACACAATACTACTGGCCGCAAATGAAACTGAAATGTGTACATTTTTCGAAAGGATGGAACGAATCAGCAATGATTTGGTACCGACAAATGTAAGACAAAAATTATGGTGAAAGATATTAGATATAGATATAGATATAGATAGAGAGAACAAAGAACTAGAAGCTCACTGGCACACTTCAGTTACAAACTGTCCAAGTATTCGTCTATCTCGGAACCAACATCACCAGTAATGGCTCGTGTGAAACAAATGTGCGTAGAAGAATTGAAATGGCCAAGAATGACATATCCCAGCTACATAAAACATGGAGAGATCGCAACATATCGCTCACTACGAAGAAAAAACTTGTTCGCACGCTCGTTTCCTCCGTTTCCTTTTATGGAGCTGAGACCTGAACACTACGATCTGCAAACGGATTGACGCTTTTGAGATATGGTGCTGGAGGGTAATGCACCGTACTCTATGGATAGCTTTTCGTACCAACGCATCCATACTTGCCAAACTAAAAGTAAAGACACGGCTTTCGACCATCTATTTCAAGCGAATGCTGAAGTTCTTCGCATTTATTGCTAGAAAAGAAGGAGATTAACTGGCAAAGCTCACTGGCAAAAATTCACTGTCAAAATACAAGAAAAAGACCGGGTGGGCGCACCCCTCGCGTTGGTCTGACGAGATCTGCACTGTCAACACTCAATTCCACCGTCTTTGATAATCTCCGAGTAGCCGGAGATAGAAAGAAATCGCGTACCATCATCAAGTTAAAGGTCATGGGGAGAAGTGGCTACTACCCTCAGACCAAAGAACATGACTAAACACATATAGAATAAACACATGTGTGGAGCGGAAGTGGACTGCTTGTTTAATCAATAATGATACCTATATGCTTGAGAAAGCATCCTATTTAAACATGTAGCTGCATATATATCGTATATAACGCCCACGATACAAGCTTTCCGAAAAATCTATATAGACTGTATTAGGTCACCAGTGTCTTACAAATGTTAACAACACCTGGATTTAGATGTATATTAACAATACTATATCTAAATTATGGATATTAAGTGTTTATTTTAATAATTAAACTTTTAAAGCTGGTATACTTGGTACTTCTTATTGGTGAAAACTCCAGTCAACCAGCCAAACGATTTTTTTTTATTTAAAACGTATTTTCGTATGAAAATATATTTCCGGTGTGACGTAGAAATATGGTTATTATTCTTCTAAAATAAAAAGAAAACAATTTTAACAATACCAAATTTAAGCAAGAGTAACTTTAGCAAGGTAAGAAAACTCGCGAGCAATTTTTAAACATTCGCCAGTAAATCGAGAAAGCTTACGAGTTCAACGCACCTATGATCTTGTGATTTATTGATAATAGCAAAGCCTTTGACTGTCGTATGATCGGACCTCCAGAATGTGCTAGGGGAGTTAGGAGTATCTCAATATCTCGTGGCGTTTATTCGATCATTATATGTAAATAACCAGGGCATCTTTAAGGTCGACAGCTGTATTTCAGAGCCTTTTAGTTTTCGCAAAGGCGTCACACAAGGCTGCATTCTGACTTTTATTCTCTTTAACGCCTATTGAGAATACATAATCTGACGTATATGCAAAGATTGGGAGGTTGGAGTCACAATAGGGGGCACCAAAAGCACAAATCTCCGATACGTACTATATACTATATATCCTATCCTATCCTATACTATATATCCATGTATCCACCATCTAACTCCGCAGAATACCGGAATTCTTTGCTCACATCGCCCGATGAAACGGCCATAACCTCAAAGAGCTAATGGTGAATGATAAGATCGATGGCAAAAGGCCAATAGGACTTAACCCAATTCGATAGTCCAAAAAAGTCGAATCCTCTCTCAACACCAAGCTTCATAGTGCTGCTCACGAATCTAAAGATCGAATTAGCTGGAGAGAAATTGTTAAAAGGAAGTTCATCCAGAAGGGGGGACACTATCCTCAGTAATGAGGAATACGACGCGAGAATTAGGAGTTTTAACAAATTTAGCTGAAAAATTTTCTTTGAACACAAAACAGATATAAATTTGCTTATCATTCCAATAAAAAAAAATAAAGGCAGAGATAATTGTTAGATACACGCCAAACTTCATTTGGAAACTGTACATTTAAATTTAATTTAATTCCGAAACATTTACTTGGCGCGGCTTGCGGTATACTGTAAGTAGCGTACGGGTATAAATTTCGCTAAACCTCGCCTAAGGCTTTGTGCGGTAAACCAGGTGTTTCAAACACGCAATAACTAGAAACTACTGCCACAAAGAGTAATGAATCGACTTTGAAGACCCAAAAACCAAAACATTTTATACATATTTCATATAAAAGTATGACGAATGAATGGAACACGAATTGTAATAGTGTAATATATATTTTACGTATATTTTTGAAAGTTAACGGAAAAAATGTTAATTATCCCAATTGTTATTAACCTTATTTTTTCGTAGATATTGTCTTAATATGAATACATTTTTATTACAAATTTATGGTGAAAAAGGAAATATATATATATGGCATAATTTCTCAAATGCCATCATCGACATCATCGCGTCATATTATTCAAAATTAATATACTAAAAATTGTAATAAATTCAGAAAATTGACACACAAATCCCTTGAGATAGAACATGTTTTAGAGCTGTTTTCTGTCCCATATTATTTTTAATGTAGTTATTAACATTCTAATTAAAACTTTAATGAGTCATGAAACAAGTGGGGCTATCGGTTTAAGATCAACATTCTGTTCCTTGTGTTTAGCACAGGAACCTTCGTAGCATTAGTATATGACCTTGCAATATTAGCAAGAAATCCGAAACAGTTTCAAGATTTAATGCGCAAAGTGGATGATTTCTGTTCGTAGACCAAAGGGATACGAATGAAATCCAGTAAATGTTAATGCCTATGTCTGGGAAGACGGAGCACGAAGCAGTAGCACTAGCTATGGCGTTTAAAAAAATATACTACAGGTGACGTAGACCAGCATTAGAGGTCATGGTCAAAAACTTTTAGATGATCTTAATAAGGCAAACAAACAGCCAATCAATTATGTTAAAACGACAAAAATACATGTCAGCTTATTTCATTTTTTTTATGAAGACGGAGAAAAACGAGCAGATGACTCATCTGCTGCTAAGTGATCACCACCGCCTTTAGACTTCTCCAACACCAGAGTACTTTGCAAGAACATTAACGGCCTTTGGGAGTATGCTCGTTTCTTGAAGGTCCCTAACTCGTATCTGTCCGTAAATACCACTGACGACGATTCATTTCACAAGAAAGTCATGCGTGGCAGGAAATGTTGGGGGAATCACACGGTTGTGACTGCCAATCATCAAGGTGGTGTAAATGGTGGTAAACCGTTTGTTGCTTAGTACGATGAGCAAAGGTAGCAGAAAGTATTAATACAAACAATTCCTCGGAGGGGAGCATACCAAATTTGTTACGTTTGTTATGTTTAGTTTACACGGTTTGTTTATTATGTTAAGTAGATAGATATATAGATATAATATACTTTATAACACACCATATAAGTAAAGGAGAATAAATATAGGATATTTTACAATCAATGGGTACAAAAGGCGCCCTTATTGCTAAGAACAATTTCTTCCAGGCAACCTTTGGGTGGATTAGAGGAAATGAAACTAAAAGTAAGGTATGGGTTAGGTAAATTTAAGAACAAAAAATAATTATCTTAAAAAGACATGCATGTAAATATAAATAAATAATAATAATAATAATAACTAACTTAATAATATAAAAACATTAAAAATTTGCGTAGTTGATATATAACATAAAATACATAAATATATAAGAAATATACGTAAATATTATTAAATTTATCCTGTTTGTAGCTGTATAAAAGTCCAGAGAGGTAATGATTCTTAACTAGTTTGTTGAAAGTAGGCAGTGATTGAGCCCGTCTAATTTCTGATGGTAAGGCATCCCATAGCCACGCACGTTGTACCATGAATGACTTACTCATGACTTTAGTTTTGTGTGCTGGTATTTTTAATTACAAACTTTCTGATGATCTTAACGTTTGATGTTGTGAATCGCGCAGAAATTCAAACCAATCTTTTAAATGGAAGGGATAAGAGGGATCGAACAGAACATTGTAAAGAAATGAGAGTGTGTGACCATTCCGGTGAAGGCGAATAGGTAGCCACTTGAGCTTACTCCGAAAGAGTGAAATATGATTATATTTGCGCAAGCCAAATATGAATTTTATACAAAAGTTCTGAATACGCTCTAGCTTATCAAGTAGCTCCTAGGTGAGATCTAGATAGCTGACGTCCGCAAAGTTGACGATAGGAAGAAGTAGAGTTTGTACAAGAGCACTTTTAGTGGCGGTGGGTACGAAGTTGCGTAACACCCTCAAGGATGCCGCAGAGGAGAATATTTTTCGACTTATTTCTTGAACATAAGGTGCCCAAGAAAAGTTGCTATCAAGAAAAATGCCTAAATTTCGCACTTTCGGAGTAAAGGGTATTGAGTTCCCTACAAAAGAAACCTCAGAAAGTTGAACTTGGTTCACTCTGTGCATCATTCTACCTGAACTAATGATTGCGACTTGCGAATAGACAGGGTTGACTTTAAGGCCGTGTGCTCTGCTTTAACATGAAATTTTCATTAAATCATCATTAATATTTTTGATAGTTAGATTAATATCTTCGGGACGGGCTTGGGTATAGATGTGGAGATCATCTGCGTAAAGGTGGTAGGAACAAACTGAGTTGTTGGATATAGTGTTGATAAAAACTGAGACAAGTAATGGAGATAAAATGCCACCCTGCGGTACTCTGGCAAGCGTATGCAACCATAAAAGAGCAAAGCATTCTTCAATGCATATGCGCTGCCGATGTCCAGACAGGTAACTGTGAAACCAATCAATCGCCGTTGGAGATATGTTGAGCATTACTGAAATCTAAAAGTTCAAGGACAATTACCCTACCATTCTCCATTCCCATTCTTATATCTCCAGTGATATTAACTAAATATATCACAGTGCTATGCCCATGTCGAAAACCAGATTCATAAGAATTAAGAATGGAATTATTGTTAAGAAATGTACTAAGCTGATTATGTATCAAGCGTTTAAGGACTTTTGATAGGAAAGGCAGTAAGGATATGGGACGATAATCAGAAAAGGACAAAGGATTGTGGTTTTTGGGTAATGGAATCACGTGGGCATCTTTTCAACAAGATGGAAAGACACCTTCAGTAATGGAAAAAATTAAAATATGACAAAAACTGGTAATAACGATGTCAAGAATTGGTAGGATCATCTTGCGGCTTATACAGTCACTGGTAACTGCGTTGGAGGTTATAGACAGAATGCCCCTTCTAAAATCACAAGCAGTGAATTGAATTAAGATAAATAGATGGTGTCGGTGAGGGAAAACGAGGAAAGAATTTTTGATGTGTTATTTTTAATAATCCCATCAAAATTGGAAGAAGCACAGATGTGTTTATCGAGTAAATCAATGTTAAAATCGTTAAGGAAAATTTCTTTTCGCGGTTTTTCAATTCCCATCGACCTAAGAAATTTCAAGACATTTGCTGGATCTCCATTCTGGACAGCGTTATGAATATTATGGCGTTGGGTGTCCTTACAAACTTTGTTACAGAATTTTTACCAATTTCTTTGGGTTAATTTACATTCATCGTAGCTATTTTCGCTAATAGAACTTTAATTTCATCAGTCAGCCACAGCGAAGAACGTTATTTCATTTTGACTTCCTCAACTAGAGCATGCACATCATATATATCAATTATCTTATTTGTGAAAATTTTAACCTTTTCAGTAATGGTTTCAGCCTCATAAAGTTCGTAGTCCAGTTAATGTTCGTGGCATCCTTGTAAAGATCCTCTGCGTTAATTCCACCAAAATTGCGCTACAGAAAGATTTACGACTTTGCTTTTTGGGGACGAATATCATACAAGAGATAGATAAGATCGTGATCAGAGAAAGCAGGATTTTGATAAGAGAAAGCAGGATTTTGATAAGAGAAAGCAGGATTTTAGTCTCAGCAGGAAATTGGCCGAACTAAAAAAGTCGGAAGATAATACAATTATAAGATCAAGAAATGAAGAAGTAAAAGGGCAATGTGTGTAGGAAGTAAAAGAAGAGATAGAAGATTGCAAGAATCGACCATTGATAGAAATCGCGAAGAACGGGAATCTTGCTTAATCAATTTTATAAGATTTAAATCTTCCATTATAATTGTATGAAGGTAGGAACTTCGCCTTCTTACTTAGGAGATAAATTTCAATATCTCTCCGTATCTCATGATAGGGTACTTCGATCAACCTTTAATAATAGGCTTCTTATTCTACCTAACTTCATCGAGTTCATGAGAAACTCCTTCTCGATAGTAGCTGCTCTCCTGTGAAATTCCTTAACCGATGACATAAGACAAGCGACAACCAAGTATTTCTTTAAACGACTATTGCGACAGCATTTTTTGAAAAGATCAAATATTGATTAATCGTTTTTCTTTTTAATTACCGCCGACATGTAACCCATGTATATATGTATGTGTGTATTTACTAATGTTTATATGTTTATTTATTAATATATTTATCTTTTTATGTGTTTATCTATTTATTTAATATATGTTATACATGTATGCTACGAGTATTTATTTATTATACAATATATAGTTATGTAATATATGTATGCTTATGTATCTATAACTATACACCTTTTTAAAGTTTAAATCTGTTTTTTTGTTCAAACCTTATTTAATTCTTTTTAATCCTACCTAGCAAATCTCACCACACCATAGGTCGACTGGTAGAGAATGACTTAAGGCATTAAGTCCATCTTTTGTGTCCTAATTATAAGGATTTAAAATAAAGTTTAAATAAATAAATTTATTTGATTTCGTTTTTTACTTGCGCCAGTAAATTTGTTTCTTATTTGTATCCCGAATATTATGTGCTTACATTTGTTTTTACTAAACCTTCATCACTATCCCTAAAAAGACGTATAGTTTATTGCGTAGTAACATTTTACAATGACATATGATAAGTTTAACAAGTTAATGATCATGACGCTACTTAAATGATGTCGTATTTTTTAAAGATTCAAATTAAAGTAACTGATAATTTTTTGCAAAACAATCATAAACAGAAAAAAGTGAAAGATGGTACTAGATTTTTTAAACCAAAAACGAGTTTTTATATTAAACTAAAAATTTTACTGAACACTCTCAAAAAAGTGAAGTCCGGGTGAACTACGTAAGAATACCAATAAGCAGACATTAAAAATTGCATATGCTATTATGATTCTGTATTACATAGTTCACATAAACAATTTCAGAAAGCCAATATACAAGAATAATATATAAGAATACATCACTGCCTGTTTTTTTTAATTCCGTCAATAAGACGCAGTGGTCGTTCAAATAAATAAAATCTATTTTCCCGTCACGGCTCACATAAAAGAAACTTGCAATGTACGCATTCGAACGAAGTCCCTTATTTATATCTAATAAATCATTCGATACGGAAATTTAATCAGAAATCTTATGTATTTCGTGTTGTTGAATAGATTTTCGACAGGAAAGGTACCGATTCTCATACCTATGTCTAGTTTAAATTTTTATTTGCGTCTATTTATTACTTGGTCGGTTTCAAGATTTACGCATTTCGGTATTGAAGTATAAAGAGAGAAATACATGATGATATGAATAGAGAAATACAATTTATGTGGTGACTTCTTTTTAACCCCTACTTCAAAAAAGAAAACAGGGAATTATATGTTTGACTGTATGTTATCTTTTTTTTTGCATGTCCCGAATTCTCTGCTAATTATGAATCGATTATAAAAATTCTTTTGAAAGGGTTTAGTTACCGGTTGGTTTCAATTAATTTTAATGAATGTCTGTCTAATAGCTTTTATATTACAATAAAATTGTAATATATATGTATTCACCGCATAACAATCTAAGGCGTTAAAAGTTAGTGTCGTAATTTTATTTACTTCTAAGGCGTTAAAAGTTAGTGTCGTAATTTTTCTGTGAAAATAATACTTAAAAATGGAAACCTCCATAAAACTCCAATGCCTGGTATCCTTAAAACTTATATGGTTATCAATTACTTCTTAA
>JAOCPS010285770.1:0-13141 GCA_025505425.1 Graphium colonna | reverse complement strand
AGCAACAAAAGCAGTTAAATAGCTACCTTCACTTTGAGTATTGGTAATGACTATGTAATACAAAGTCTAACATATATGTAAAATCAAATGGTTGTTCATTACATCTTGCTCAAACTCAAGAATGGGTTAACCGATTTGTCTATTTTTACTGTTACAATGTTTGAGATTAATAGAAAGATGTTTTGAAAAATATTATAAATAAATCTCCTATTTGAATATTATTTTATATGCTATAATCTGCTTACAATCTCAATGGCATCTGTATGTGACGTTTTGCTTGACAATTTAGTTCTATAATAAGTCTGCATGACAGTGACAAACGTTTATACGCTGGTAATTCCAAGGGCAGTATGTAGTAAAAATAAAATATTAATTCTCTGTGCAGCTTAGTCATAATTGTATTTTATGCATCAAAGAAATTCATTTTACTTTACAGGATACAAACGTTCTGGGTTTCAAAGGGCCGCGTAAAATGACCGTAGTCTTACCTGGCATGACACCGGACCGGCAAAGAGTCATTATTGCGCCGCAAGACGACAGCGAGACGCTTCTAGAACGTTTGAGAACGCAACGTTTAGACGACATAGTTGTCCTTCATAACAAAACGCCGGCCTGGAGCGATGAAACCCAATCTTATGTGCTTAATTTCCATGGAAGGGTAACTCAGGCGAGTGTGAAAAACTTTCAAATAGTACACGATTCTGAACCGGACTATGTGGCGATGCAATTCGGCCGGATCTCCGAAGATGTGTTTACAATGGATTTCAGGTACCCTCTTTGCGCATTGCAGGCATTTGGAATTGCTTTGAGCTCGTTCGACGGAAAACTAGCATGTGAGTGAAGGATACAAATGATTTTTGAATAAGATGAATGATTCGGTATGCCGGTCCTCTCGAGCCATATTTTGATGAATCAAACAGTTCACTTTTATATCTAGTGTATGAACGTCAGCATAACGTAAGCAATTTTTTCACAAAAATATCAATATGTCATAGTCGAAATATAAAATCTAGTTTTTAAAGTAAAATCTTCTAAAGATGACACAATCTGCTTACGTTAAGTCGTCGGTTTGATTCCATATAAAAAATGCACTATGAAAAATATTATATGCGGGACTTTTGCTAGGTAATTGAATACACTGCTATTTTAGATATCCACTTCTGCAAAAGTATTTTGCAGATATGCACAGCCAGCTTTAATTGGCGACTTAACTTATACGAATTTATTAAAAGATAATCAAATAGTTCATTATGAAACGGTATTTTATTTTGCTCTCTTTTTCATTGTACTCAATTGTTCTAGACAAATATACATTCATTGGTATGTATTCAGTTTTTCATGAAATATACGAAAATCATGTTACCTTGAAATATTTTATGATAATCTATTATTTATTACTAAACACACTTGCTGCTATAGTGATTTTGGGTAATATTTTTCGGCAAATCAAGTTGTCTTAAAATTTACATATTTCTAAAATAAACTTCTGAAAAGATTTTATGAGCAATATTTTCAACATTACATGCATTTTGACTGCATTTAACATAAATAGCAAAAGTTTAAGCACAAATAGGGAATACCATAATTAAATTTAGGCAATTTGTTAATAGAAGAAGAAAGTTTGTACGAATTAATTTTGCCTTATACTAATGCTAGTAGTATTACACTTCACTTTAACTATTCATTGTGACTTTATTAATACTTTAAAAATGCTGCTACTTATGCAGCTCAATACAAATATCTATCATAGTGATGTTGTTATTACAAATAACTCGTATTATATTTTATAGTATGACAATACTTGTTGCTTTTAAAACCTTAATTCTGTAACTATTCTTATTTTTATAAATTACTACTATGGTAACTTTGTAAACTAGGTAACAATTAGAATTTGTAATTTCTAGTAAACAAATTTAACATTTCTAAAATAAAATACATCTTTAAATATAGAAACATAGAAAGAAATACATATTATTAAATATCCATTGAAAAAACTGAGCATACATAAATGTATATAAGGATAATAAATGTTAGGTTAGATATGTGTTAAACGAATAATCGCGCACAAATAATGTATTTTCGGTGCTTTTTTATGTATTTGGTTGTGTTACATTTTGCATTTGCCAGTCATCGATATCTCTAGGAACGAATCTTAGTCTTAGTACCCTTTAATATACATAGTTATATATTCGTGTATATGCTATAGGGAAACACTGTGATAGTGATAAAACTTCACCATAGTAATGCAGTAATCTCCCCATAACATGTGTTCTCCGCCATATTATGCGGGGATTTTCATGGTATAATTCTGCACTATAAAATAAAGATTTTTTTATGGAAAGGAAGACTAACAAGCAGATGGTTCACCTGATGGTGAGTGATCCCGTCACCCATACATGCAACATCAGGAGAGTTTGCGTTGTCAACCTGGGTAATTGGAAAGAATAATTTTATTGTACAGGATGGGCTCGGAATAAAGGGATTTGGAGGGGTAAGGAATGGGAACAGAAAAGGGTAGATATGGCCATCCGGCAACCCCAAAAATCATCCTTACTTTATTTTATGCCGACTTTATAAAGGGCGGTGGTACTTCCCCGGGCGAGTCTGACCATAGAAGTGCAGAAAAGCTGTAAAAAAGATTGAATAATGTGCTAATAATACATTAAAAAAATAATGCCCTTAATGCATTATATGTAGTTATACAAGCGCATTGTACAAGAATGCTCGTATAACCTGTGTTATAAAGGATTCACCTTTATAATTTACCTGTTACAAATTTGTCTGAATTCAGATTCCATCACAATTTATGCACAAATTTCGCTTTAGATTTTATAGGAAACCAAGGGCTTAAAATAATAAAAATATTTAATGACAATTTGAAGGTTCACTAAAATATACATTCTTTTATGGTATCTCAAAGTAATAGAAAAATTTTCGTTGATTCTACTTGTATTGTTTCAATTAATTGTTCTTTATTAAATAAACTCAATGAAGGACATTCTAACACTAAAAGGACGAATGCAATAACTATTTTTATTGTCATACTGTTTCCCTAAATGCATTTGTAGCAATTATGGTCCAAGAAAACTTAGTATTTGGTGTTGTAGAATTAGTATTTCTAGAATTTATAGTTGTTATCAATATAAGTTACATTCCAATGTGCTTTAATTTTACATGCCATGAAGTAGTTGGCATCACAATTAATTTTAAGAAATACCCACAAATGTAATTTAAATTTATATTGTCCTAGTCATTGTGTATTTTTAGTTGTAATGTTATTTGTAGAGTGAAAAAAATGCGATCTTTTTATTTGCACATATGACCCATGTGGCTTTAGTTATAATAATGAAATAAGTTCTATTGAATTTTTTTATTTGTTAATTGAACTAAGTTCTATTGAATCCAACCTCTGTATTATTTAGATGTGCGCTAAGATCAAAAATGTATGTAATATCATTTAAAACTTTAGTATCGTACATTCCAATGAAATTTTTGTAGCTTAGATATATAATTTTTTTTGTGTATACATTTATACCATATCAGTATTACATGATTGACAATAACATCCAGCTGTATGTTATAAATTTTAAACCACTGCCTTTTAGCAGATATTTATCTGTTTTATCTAACTAATAAATTTTTGAAATTAACATTTGAATTCACCAATTGCAAAGAAAATGTTAGTAATGACTTAGTTTTCAAAAATTGCATCACAGATCTACTTTTAATTTATCTTTTTTTTTTTATCTTGTATGGCTTGAACATTTTGTAGAAACTTAATTTTACGTAAAATGTCCATGGAATTATTCTTGTTCCTAATAGTTTGATCGTGATAAAATAAACTGTTGTAGAAATTTGTTATAAATTTTTTATCAGATTATTAAGTAATTCCAATGAATATGGCAATTACACTATTTGTGTATGTATAACAAAATTATATTTTTTGGTTCACATATTATTTATTTAAATTTATTCTCTGCTGTCAGTGTAACAATAGAAGGATGGTAAACAGATAGGATTAATAAATGTGTGCCTACATAGGTTATGTGTCTAACTAGTTAGTTTAAATTAAATTTAAAATTGAATTTGTATAAAACATATAAAAGGAACAATTTAAAGCATCAAAATAAATTGTAACGAGCTTGTAGAATTGTATGATATAAGTATTAATAAAAGTCTAATAAATTACAACATTTTAATCGAATGAGCGAACAAATTCGATACTGTAAAATAAGAAAAAGCACAATCCTTCAAAATTACAGCAACATAATTTTTTTTTCAATTTGAATTACTACCATATTAAAGTTTAAAATCTATATTTTACGGACTTTAAATTTAACCATAAAATTTCTTCATATCTAAAACAGTATTTTAGTACATAGAAATATTAACAGTTCAAATTGACGAGACGTCCATATGGGCGAAGGCGGGGAACAATATTTCCTCCAAATCTCGGGAAGACGTCCGGGACTTCTCGTCAGTGCGGGCTATTACAAACAGTTTTTAACTTTTCAATGTAATTTTGCCTACTTCCGATATGTAATAATTTATAATATAACACAATTCACAAAAGGGAATGTGCACCTGTCTTTATTATATTTTTATTATTATATTATTATATGATAGCTTCTGTCGTTATATATCATTGTGAAAACAATATCGCGAGCAAATCTATTAAATTTCAGTATGTAAAAAAAATTAAATATCAAACAAATCGAGCTTTTAAATGCCCTCCCTTAGGGCGTGTTAAGTGTGATATCAAAGTTTAAACCGACATACATGTAACGTACAAAGCGCCGACTGTACAAGTCGATTCTGTATTTTACAATTTATTACATGCTATATTATACAGTTCTTTCTTACGAAACAATGTGTGTAATTGTTATAACAAATTTTTTTTCATTTTTCCAGTAAAAAAAATAATTTCACTCAGCATATGCCTCCGTAGACTTTGACACTACTACCATAATACTCGTAGTCAAATCATTTAACCAATGGCGTTGTTTTAACTACTTTGATTGTGCTGTAGTTATTTGCACTTTAATTATTGTTTTTTCAACATAAAAGAAGTAATACTAAGGAATATTTATAGAGATGTAAAATCGAGCAAAAAAAATTGTTTGTCTGTAAAGTCAGTTTATGGACGATAATTTTGCGTGGTTACGACATAAGGCGAATCACACTCTGCGTAACGTGACATTGAGTTATGGTTTTTCAGGCGCGTAGCCGACGCCACCGATTTATAAGAAGTTATTACGTCAAAAAATATCTTTTATTTTAGGTGCATATTCTCTATAAGCTTGTGTATTCATTCAATATAATTGTAAGCAACATTTATATTGTTAAATATCAATAAATGTAACGATAAAACACGAAGGAATTGAATATGAGTCATTTGAAATCTAGATTTTTGTGCCTTCCAAGAAAAGATAGGTTAAATATTTGTGCCTTTTAATTTCGAGTTAACTATGGATTTTGTACCTGACACTTTTTTAATCATGTTATAATTTTATTGATATTGTGAAGGTTTTAAAGTGTAAATCGTTTGTAATTATATGAAAATCGACTACTACTATATAGTACTTACTAAGAAAAGTGACTAGTCTACTAAAATATCGAATTGAAGAGTTAAATGAAATGCGAAAAATTAACATACTTGTAATTCTATTTTTCATGATTTAATCATTTATGAGTCAGATATTTCACGTTTTGTTAAAAGTACTTGTATCGTTTTGGTGTCGTGTATTTTTAAAACTCTTTATAAAACCATTGATACACTACGCGCGTTTTAAAGTGGCGTTCAAATGCTTTGTTATTAAAATAGCACAGAACTTAGTCTCTTAATTAAACACTTAGAGGGTTTCATAAGTACAGTTCAATAATATAGTCATAATTTTAATTTTTTTAAAGCAATTACTCTTGATGTTTTCACATGAACTATGTTCTCGAAATTGAATTGTGACCAGCACTCTACTATATGTACATTGAAAACGCTTCTTAAATTTTGCTTTGCGAGTATTCGATAGCAAATAGATTGTTCTGACTTCTATACATTTAATTTTAAAACTACACTTACTATTTTACAAATTAGTACATACTGTCTAATATTCTATTGATTATTGACATTCCCATATATGTATATGTACCTATTTGTTGATAATATATAAAGAAATCTATATGTAAGTAATATGTCAAAATTGAGTGTCATGTTCTTTTGCAATTTGCTGTTTCAAAATCTAAAATAATGCATGAGGCTAAATAATTTTTGTAAAATGTTTTACAATACAATTTTCTCTTGGCTGTCATAATTAATTTTTATTAATAAATGTTTGCAAAACTCGTGATGTTTTATTGTTATTATATGTAGGTTTAAACTTTTTAAATTATTTAGATACTTATGTCTTCCTGACTTCCTGAATTTCGATCATGACACCTAATCTATATAGGGATTGACCATCTGTACAGGAGATATCACAGTGCACAAGTAGCAGATGCACTACCTATTCCTCGACTTCCATATCTCAATGGGACTAACACATGACGAACTTTACGTGCCGTGCGTATTTTGATATTAGGGTAATGGGATCAGCAGCCGGTAATAGCCTTACTAAACGACAGTGGAACAACAAAGTCATTAACCTTCTGCGAGATGTACTAATTTTCGACAAAGAGCCTTAATCATAAATCTTCATCCGCGAGGGTAATTAACATAACGTGATTTAGAAAAAGCACAACGCTGTCTATAGTCCTAATGTAATCTTAATAAACTATATTTCCCCCTAAACTTTCAAATCTTAGGACTAAAATTTTCAAAACTTAGAATATGCGAATTAGCCAAAAAAAATTGAAACAAACATTTCTCTTTGATTACCGGTTGGCACAGTTGCTGAACGCTTGGCTTTAGCGTATGAAGTTGTGGGTTCGACTCCCACACAGAAAAATTATTTGTATAACCTACAGAATTGTTTCGGATGTCCAGATGTTTGCATATGTTGGATTTATGTATTTAAGACGCCCTTGGAACCCAAGCCATTGATCTCACAGTGAGAGCACGTTCTTTTAACGCTTCCTCGTCCATAATAAAATATTATAATATATATTTCTCTACAAACAAATAAAGTATAAAGGTCAAATTAATGATAATAATAACATCACATTTTACATCTTTAATCTTGGGAGTCATAAATTTCACAAATTTTGTTTTCTTATTATTTAATAACAAATTATTAACACTAAACCAATGTGCCATTTTTAAGAGAGTATTATTTACATCGTCATAATTTAAAGCGTCTTTTAACTCTGTATATTAAAGATGTATCATCAGCAAATAATATTATCTCCTAATTGTTCTTAACTATTTATGGCAAGTCATTTATGTAGATGACGAAGAGAAAAGGGCCAAAAATAGACCTCTGCGCAACGCTGTATTTACTAAGGCCCTTAGAGATCTCTTGCCATTCACACCAACCCTCTGAATTCGATGGCTCAAATACGAAGTCAGAAGTTTGAATACGACATTTCTTATGTCATAGTGGGGTAATGGGGTAAAAACCTGACCAATGCTTCATATTGACACAATCAAATGCTTTGGATAGGTCACAGAATATGCGTAAGGCATCCTACGACGATTCCCAAGAATTCAAAAATACTCTTAACAAGCAGAACACCTGCATCATTTATTGAGTGACCCCTTGTAAAGCCAAATTGCTTTTTACTAAGAAGACCATGTGCATTAAAATGTAATAAGGTCTGATTTAAAATTAATATTTCAAATACTTCACTAAGAGTAGGCAGTATAGAAATTGGTCTATAATTATTCGGATCTGTAGTACTGCCTGATTTAATCACTGGTATAATTTTACTATGTTTTATTAGGTCAGGACATTCACCTCATATAATGCAATGGTAAAGGATATGGATGATCACCTTAACAGAGATCCCCCATCGATCCGCAGTTTATTTTAATGTCTAAAGATTTAAATGCAATAATAATGTCCTTATCACACACATTAGTGAAGTAAGTCATTTTCACGTCTTGAAATTTTCATTTAATAAAGGATCAGCAACTGTTGAAGAGAAGCAATTTGGTAGTAGAAATGGGAATGTTTGAAAGCCACCAAAAAAATTATTAGCATCTTCGTCTAACATAATCTTATCATTCTGAATATTAAATATTTTAGAATAGATACTAACATTAGCTTTAAAAGAATTATTTTGATTAATGTTTTTTCACTATAAAATTCATATACTAGACACTTACTCATGAATTTCAACAGTTGCCCAATCATTAAAATCTAACGAGCCTTTTGAATTGACTGTTTTGGAAGTAAATATACTTGAATTGTGTTTATTATTTAAATAAGGTATCATAAAATGCATGGGGCCATATTTATAATAAAGAAAATTAAATACAGTAAATATTTAATTTTTTTTATTATATAACTTCTAAACTTCTCAATATGCAATTTATTTATAGAAAGAAACATAATTTTTAGTTCTTTTTGTATTATAACTATTTTTGTATGATTTAAAAGTGGTGAGTCGCCCGTAATGGTCAGAAGTTAACATATTTACAATAATTTTTTTATTGGTTGTAACCAACAATGTTTCTGGTCTTATGGATTTAGTAATCTCCAAAATTCCATTATTAATTTTTTTAAGGCCAGCCAAACTCACCTACTAATTTTACCACCAGGTAAAATCTCACTTTGTTCTAGGTGTTTGTTTATTTCTTATCAGAACCATATATGCCAACATATAATTATGTCCAAATTTGTGCCAATTACACTTAATTTTGAAAAAATTATGAGAATTTCAAGACTATCAATGTAAACTCACAAGTCAGTAAAATGATTAAAAAAAAATCTTTATATCATCTTACTACATCTTTTGTAAAAAACAACATTAGTACATAAAATTCATATTTTGAAAGAAACTCTACACAATCTATGACTTTCAATTAAGAATCAGAAATTAAAATGTGAAGTATCAGCATAAAAATACATTATATTTAAATTATTTTTAACATAAAGATGTTTATAGAGCGGAGATTGAATTTGCAGCAATAAATTATTGACATTACTTTGATGTTTATGCACAATTAGACTGTTATGGTTATTACTTTAGTTTGAGATCATCTTAAGTTATTAAGAGTTTAAAATATCTTGACGGGATAATAATAACTGTTTGACAATGTAACCATATAGCTAACTTGTAATATTTTACCACAATATTGTTATTTATTAAACTTTTAAGAAAATAAGCAAAATATGATTTACCTCTAAATGAGCATTTATATGAAAATATAACATAAGATAATGAAATAAGATACAGTGAAACTTTTATATTTTTTTATTGTCAGCTTACAGAGAAATTATTCGCTTTTAGCAGCGGCTGCTTTAGCTTTCTTCGCTTTGATGGGCCTTTGTGAGCGAAGAATGGCTGAGGCACGACGAAGTGTGGCTGTAGTCAAGTCAGTGCGGTAGTTGTTGGCTTTGTCAATCTGCTTAGTCGTAATATTTATGCATGCGATATTGACCTGTAATTGATTGTGCATAAAGGCTTACTTCCTATACCCATGTATTCTTATGTTATGAACAAATGTAACAACAATTGATAAAATTTAATAAATAAATTACATAATCATAATGACAATCGAGTACCAAGTCTCCTTTAAGATCGTTAGTGACCCACCAATCATTCTGTATAAGTATATTTATTACTAACAATAATATTTGCGAAGGACAAAAAAATTAATTACAAGTCAAAGCATAAAAAGGTTTGCTACATTTCCTTGCTTAATGATTATTTCTGACCTTAGCGTGAACAAAACTGTCCATGTTTACATGCCCATCCGACTCATGGATTTTATTTCTCTTCGGGCAATCGGTTGATCAGTCCGCATTGGCCTAATCCCACCACCAAACAACGTCACATCCCTCGTTATTCCAGTCCAGCCATCAAAACCACACCTTTATTGATATCAACACTGCCAAAACCGTCAGCGACGTCGAGTTGATCTATGATTAAATTATCACCACAACGAACTGTCAATTAGAGACGTTGCCATTTCTCAAACTGGACTTTGTAACAATTTATGCCTAAACTTTGCATGCACGGGCTATGCTAGTTTTAGCGTTAAACGTCGATTTGCGAAATCATGTGTATTCATTTTATATTTGTTTTTTTACGAGGGAAATTCTTCTTTCTCTTCTGTTTGTTGTTTTCAGGCATCACCTTCTAATTTATAATTATATTTAGATTTAAAAAAAAACGGAAACAGTAATTTCTTTTAATTGTATATAATTTTATGTAATTTTCTGTATTCATATATTTTTAAACGACTGCAGAAGAATTAAAGAGTTCTTAACTCCAACTTAAATAATGATTTTCTTATGTTTGTTGCTTATGGACTTCTTTATTTACGATTTTATTCAATAAGTCGATTTTTTATTTAAATGCATATACTCTCATATGTGTCTCATATAATTTTAGTAGTTACAGCAAAAAATATTTAGTAGTTTCAGTTATATATTAAATAGGAGAAGGTTTTCGTCTCGGATATTTCTATTTTTTTAGGAATGCTCACGCGTATCTTTAACATTTATGAACCGATTAAAAAAACTATCTGATTAGGTATACTTTCGAGGCTTTGCGTAACTCTTGGATCAGTGTCCGGGCGCTAGCCTTTAATTCTGTTTACTCGAGGCTAGTGAGTTCGATTCCCGTTGCCGGGACCAATGAAATTGTTAATTCTCTCATTGCAATTTTAGGTGTTGATTTACCACGTGCTCTGCGGTGAATAAACACCGTAATGCATATCTAAGAAATAATATTTCTGACATATGTGAAGTCCGCCAATCCGCACTTGGGCCGCGTGGTGGACTATGCTCTATACCCTATCTAGAGGAGGCTTTTGCTTAGCAGTGGGACAGTTTGAAAATAAGCTGTTACTTTTTTTACTTCCTTATACTTTCGAAATAGTCTCATAAAATTTGCAGAAATTTTCAAATCGGTTCAGTAGTTTGTTTCTAAATCAAAACAAAGGAAAAATCGTGTTCGCGAAAGTATACTTTTAAGGCGTTTGACATTGGTTAATGATTAACAAAGTATTTTTTTTTTGGAAATTTATTGTAATTTTTATTTAAATTTCCATCTTTGTACGCATGTTTGGGGCAAAACTGGGAAGTTAAATGAGAAGTACATTCTTACAGTCCATTTGATTAAAAATTTCCATACTTGCGTATGTTAGGTGCCACGTACATACAGCTAATGTGATGAAGAATGATAGATTATAAATCTCCAAAACCTGACGTCATAGTCCTAAACCAAATAAGACAAGACCACCGAGGTGATCTATGTTGTCCTGGTAAGCGAGAATCCTTGAAGATGGAGACGGTAGTAAGTCAAATTTACTCGTGATTTTAAAACCTAAAGATAGACCTGTTGGGGATTATTTGATTTGGAAAGTACTCCATCAATTTTTCTTTTTGTAAAAGCTTATTTTAAAATGTTTCCTGTTCTTTATTTTAAAATCTTTATATTTCAATTCATCCACTAAAATTCAAACATTTTATATTCATAGACTTTTTATATATCTGTCTCCCCATCTCTGTAAGCTTAAAAATGTATTTGCAAATTTTAACAGTTTGTGCACATTTTTCCAAATAATAAATCATTAATTAACTTTAAGATTCTATGGAAATTTCGCTTTCTATTTTTCTACTTAGCATAATGTTTCGTTTGTACGTGTGTTGTTTATCCTGCATTAATTGCAATCATAAAATAAAAGTAACCAAAATACTTTTTCTTTACTAACTTTAGGAAGGAACTTAAGGAATTGACATAACTTATTACATATCCGTGCAAATAGTATTAGTCTGATTATAATAGTCAATAAGTCGTCTGTCCGTATTTTTATTCTTATCATTCCATACTAATTAAAAGCATTATTCATGCCGGATTACTTTTTAGAGTTAATCAATCACTGATATAAAAAAACAGTCAAGAGCGAGTCGGATTCCCGAAAAGAAGGTTCCTAACGAAAAACGACACCGCAGTTTGTACAGGAAAAGTTAGCCACTTTATTTCAGATAAGAAAATTACACGGTTATCTATGTAATTTTAAAACCATTATTAGCCGGGTGCTCGCTTTTAATTGTGTACTCCAGGTGAACCTGAGTTCGATCAGTGCAGGCACCGATTAAATATGTTTATGTAACAATTTTAGGTTCTGATTTACCACGTTCTCGACGGCGAAGGAAAACATCGTGAGGAAACCTGCATATTCAAGAAATAGTAAAATATTTCTGGGATACGTTAAGTTTACCAATATGTGCTAGTGCCGCATGGTGGTCTATGCCTTACTATTGTTATTATTTTTTAGAGGTTTACTCAGCAGTGGGACGATTGAATTTAGGCAGAATATGAATGTAAGAGTCCATACGTTTATCTCTAAGTACGGCATAAAAGTTCTAATAAACAGGATTGCTATAAAAAGATATTCTAGTGTCAAAAAGATTTTGACCACATAGGCATAACTTGCGTTGTCTACGCCGTATTTATCACAACGAGCGTGCCGTGTTTTGCCAATCATACCTTTTTCATAAAATAACGCGATACCTATCCGACCTTTTTATGCGTAGTTTTTAGAAGCATGCTATATTTAAAATATTGTCAGAGTGTTTTCATAATTGAGAATTGTCAACAAATTTTACATTAAAATGAATTTTTAAATAAAATGCCCACACTCAAAAAACCTCAATTGTCATTATACGCCATTGCAAAGGAAGAAAGTGGTTTCCATTCAAAATCAGTCATAAAAAGACATATAGAATACCGGTACGAAAAGCGTTCATTTTTCATATTACTTATCATGACATACTAATGTTACAAAGCTGATAAGTTTCTTTGTTTGTCTGATTGTTTTAATGCCCTAATCTCGGCATTACTGCTCCGAACTTAGATGAAAAATGTCTCGTACGAAGGCCGCGATCTCGTCGAAAAATATACCGGCCAACTGTTAGCCTGTCGTCGACAGAGTTGTTTCTTTTTTTATGGAAAGAAAGACAAACGAGCAGACGGTTCACCTGATGGTAAGTGATCCCGTTGCCCATGGACACACGCAACATCCGGAGAGTTG
>JAOCPS010285224.1:0-13149 GCA_025505425.1 Graphium colonna | reverse complement strand
CTGTGACTATACTTATATAAACCTAAGTATAGTCACAGATGAAAATCTCTAGAAAATTGATTTATATCATGAAAAGATTACGGAACTGTACATCGATTGACATAATTACCACTGTATACGCTCTCTGCCAATCCATTATTAATTATGGATATCCTATGGTTTTATTTGCTGATGAAAGTACGGCCATAATTAAAAGAAAGAAAGAAGACATTAAAACAACTTATTGAAGATTTACACCACAATAATTTAAAAGTAAATGTTGACAAAACAAAATTTGTTAGATTTAATTAAAGATGCGCAAAAAAATATTAACTCAAAATTTTTGGGCTTTACAATTGACAGCAGATTACAATGGAATTACTAATTGGGCACAGTGAGCACAAATTAAGTAAAGCAGCCTACGTTTTATGGAAATTGTCTCGTATTAAGAATAGAATCATTATTAAGCGCTTATTACGCCTACGCAGAAACACCTAATACTAGATATGTGATTATATTTTGGGATAACTGCAGAACTGACCATTTTACTCTGACCAATGTAAAAATTTCATTATCATGAAATTTATAGATTTTCAGGGCCTAGGTTTTTTATATGCCGTAACCATGATACTAAAGAAACATTTGAGACGAGTTGACAGATTCAGCGATCAATGTTAAATTAAAGTTTAAGAATACATAAAACATTTTCAAATTAATGGTTTTTCATTTTGAAAATATAAACCGCTGTGAGCATTTTGTTATAATTATTATGACAAAAATGCACACTGCGAATTATTTTCTAATTATTAATTTTATATACGAATTTTTTAATTTCAATTTAGGTAATGACATTAATTACACGCTACCGGGAAGATACAATTTAATTTAATTTGACTCATCGTAAGTTTCATTGGCAGTACTTTTTTTTTAATTATTACATGAATTAAACTAGCTAAAATGGGTCCATTGTAAATCCTAAACTACCAATTGAAAAAAATGTGTTAAAAATACTTAAAGTAAATTCTTTGGAAAAAAAACATGTAAAAAGAACTTATTACAATAAAAATGAATAAACATAGTACAAAAACGTCTCTGTAATCTAATAAAAACATATAGTTATTTTAAAGGATAAAAACATAAAGAGATTTGAAAACTACCTTCTATTGATTTTATTTGATATTATTTTTAGCTTTGGACCCGTGGGTTTGCTTTACTGAATTTTTTAAAGATAATTTTTCAAGTAATCTATAAAAATTCTTCCCCGTGTTCGTCATTAAATGTGTTCATATGAAGACCTGAATATTTTCAGATTTGTTAAAGACGCAAAATATACAGCATAACAGCAATCTTACCTAATTGAAAATTTCGTATGGTAACTTTTCCGAAAACTTAGCCAAATCAAATTCTACCGCTGGTTCGGAATCTATGCCTGTTTGGAGAAGAAATGTCAAGAAACTCTGCGGTCTTTGTCTTTTCTCTTTATTATAAACCTACTGCATTGCAAATATTTATTGCATCATATGAATATTGCAATCAGTTGTCAGACGAACGTTAGTGTAGATTAGAATGAAATAATAGTAGTATAAAAGAAAAGTTTTTTTTTTACTTATGTCATATTTACAATTTATCTCAACCTAACATCATCTGTCTATTACAGTCTTTAATATGTTAAATATAAAAAAAAAATGCTTGTACATTCTCAGTATCATAATTTTAATCTATATTATTCAATTTTTCACTAACTGAGGCAAAAAGAAAGCGATAGGCACAAAGCAAATTTCAATTAAAGAAAGGATTTAATTTTGAATCCATGGTTCTCGGCTATTTTCACTGTTCTGTTACCAACAACGTGCTTAAATTGGCTCAATGCTTAGATGGTGGAATTATTGAACGTGTTTATTTTTATTTAATATTTTGAAAATTACAAAAAAGTATACCTCAAAAAGTGTTACTTCTGAACTTTGTCCTCTGAAAATTCATAGGGAACACAAAAGATAGTTATTTTAATGTAACTTCAAAATCGAGTTTTGCATATATTATAGAATAACGGAGTTTATCTTAAAATAATATAACACGTATTGACCACATTAAAACAGTTTAAAAGTATCGTAAAACTATTTTAATCTGGTGAATAATTTATTTTGAAACATCAGCCACGGAAGAAGGTAACAAATAAGGAGGCACTTTATAAAAAGCAAAGGTACAACTGCCACCTATACACTCAAGACATTCAACGAGCAACCACAACTTCTAGGTGCAGTTACAATAGATTTATGACCCGATTACAACGATCCTTCTAAACCAACTTCTAATTTTTTATCTTATTTCAAAGGCCATAATTACTACATAATCACATATAATTTTATTGAAAATCAACACTACAGTTTGCCTTTATTTCAAGATGACTGAAAAATTCACGAATTTTCCCTTCTAAAGTGATCGAAGACGGTTTTGTAATTTTTTAAATAATTATTTTTTTCACTCATTTCAAAATTTTATTATTTTAAAAAACGTATATTATATAAGACCTTTTATTGCCAATTGCCACATCCTTTTGGGGCCTGTAGAGTATAATGGCATAGGCCCATGCTTTTATACACTAGACACTGGACCGCTAGCTTCTCTTTCGTTTTTAAATCATGACGTTCCGATTTTTTGAAGTCTTTAGGGAACCGTTTCGAAATAATACTGTATCATATAAAATTTGTAGCTTCATAAATGACGGCCACAAGCAAAAAACAAAAAAAACAGAAAACACCAAAAACATCACAGTGGAGAACCATCCTCTTTGTTTGAAGTACAGTTACAAACGAATTACACTCAATATTTTTATGTTAAATTTTGTTATCGTCATAATTTAAAATTTTGCTACACATTTTTTTTGCACTTCATAAGTTATGAAGATATGTGCGAACATTCCTAAATTTTGTTATTTAAAAAAAAATATTGAATCGAATTTTGGTAAACTTTATGAAACAATAAACAAAAATGATATATCATATAAAAAAAGAATTTTTAAATTGGTTTATAAATGACAGAGATAAGCGCAAAATATATAAAGTTTAATTTTGTTTTTTTTATTTAAAATAAAACTGTTTTTCTGTAAACCGATTTTCCAGAAATTTTCTGCGATCATACCCTATAATATAAAAAAATAAATAGTTTCATAAAGGCAAAGATATGCGCGATGTACCTAAAAATATTAACATTCAAATTAAGAACTATCCTCCTTTTATAATGTCGGTTAAATTATGGTAATAAATATGGTTATTTCAAAAGATTGATTTCTGAAGACCTTTCTATTTCTAATCAAATAACACGTCGTTTGTACGAGCCCACCTTGCTAAATAACTTTATCTAATAATTTGATACGTATAATTAAACAGCGCCGTACAAATAGGTGCCAATTAAAAACAAGCATTAAAACTTTTTTAGCACTAAACCGTAGCTTATAAAAATATTTTAACAAGAGCTATATAGGCAAACTTAAATAATAAATAACGCAGTTAACTCTGGAGATATCGCGATATAGTTTGGATATAACGACATTATATGTGTTGCAATTGGCTTGGGTCTCTAAAGTTATTAAAACGGTTTTATTTAATAAACCATGTAGTTCTCTCTTTATTCATTTAAAGGATCTTATGACAATATTCATCCTTTTAGGAAAATCGTAATCCTTTTTACCATTCTATTGTGTTGGGTTGCGTATTGATGGGTAAATTACCTGTAGGCCATACAAATAATTGTTTCAGGAGGGTATTGAACCGCAACGCTTAAGCTAAAACGGTCATCTAAATATCAGTTAATGTCCAGAGATCGCGTGCTGATCTGCACAGTCTAGGCCTAGCTTCCTTTTACCTTAACCATTTTCAAAAGACAAAATTCCAAAAGGTTTTCAAGTACTTCTATCTTTACCATTATAAAAAGACAAAATTTCAAATAGTTTTCAAGTGCTCGTAGAAATTAACTGATGTATAATACAGGAAAAAAATATTCTGGGTATATCTTGAAAAAGATGGCCTGTAGATAGTTATATCGCCTTTATTCGTTTTTTTGTCTATAACAAAGATATCCGTTAGATGAAATATGAAACTGTAAAAATAAGGCATTATATTAAATAAAAGCTTCGTCAGCGGTCCGATTTTCAAATTCTACCACCCGCCAACCACCCGCTTATTTTGCTACTGTCTGATGGCAGTGACAACCTCATCTCGTGACAGGGGCTCATCCAGCTTGATGACTAGTGGAAATTGCAGCATTAAACCGATGTTTTGTGGGTCAGCCGTCCGATCTACGTTAAACAACGTATTAAAGTGTTCAGTCTGACGTTTAATCACACCCTCCTTGCTTGTCAGGAGACGTGGACTGTCTTATGATCTCAGAGGTACTTTGCCTCGATAAGAAATGCCAATTACTTTATGAACCTCGTAGTAGAATTACCAAGCTGGTTTGTGTCAGAGAGCCACTGCATGCGACAAGCTTTGTCCAACCACTACTTGTCTTATAATAGCCGAGACAGCTTACGCAGTTCCAGGTCACTTGCCTTGATTGCCACAACGCTACCATGTCGCCTGCTTAGCTATCTCAAGAGCTCTCTGTGCTTGTTGAATGCTACCCTGATCACTTCGTCAGTCTCATCGAACCAATCTTCATAATGACGGTCTTTCTTACCTAGAGATGGTAGAGCATAACAACTTTTCACATCTTTTAATGCACTTCTATGGCCGTGCTCGCCCGGGGAAGTACCACCGCCCTTTATAAAATCGGCATAAAACAAACTATGCATGACTTTTGGGGATTCCGGATTGCCATGTCTATCCTTTTATTTTTCTAGTCCTATTCTCTCCAAATCCTTAATCCCGACCAAATCCTATCCAATAATCCTATAATATCCGATCTCCCAGGTTAATAACGCACTCGCAATTCTCCGAATGTTGCGTTTGTCTATGGGCGAAGGGATTATTTACCATCGGGTGAACGGTCTGCTCGTTTGTCTTCCTTTCCATTAAAATAGTAACTACGGCGGTTTCCATGAGATGAGAAGACAAAATACCCCTGGCAGCACCGGTATTACCTGGCTAATTTATGGGAGACAACCTCAGACAAGTTGTCGGTGTATTTTTTCCCCACATCGCGATCCTTAAGCCTATCCGCGTTGACAGACGCAGGCTTTTTTTACGAAAGACCTACAATGGCGATGTAGGTGGAGTCGCAACTTGGTGGCAATAAGACATAGGTCAGCCCAATAGTGTGCACCAACCATAACCCGAGTGCATTGCACTTGACTGATGCCTCTCTGCCGCAAGATGGCATACGATCAAATGCCAATGTTGGGATCGTGGGTGCATCCACGTTGTCTTGTGCTTGGCTGCAAGTCTAAACATGGTATTCAATATTGCTAGTCCGTATCCGTATCCGAGCACAAAGACTGAGTAGCAACAGACAATTTTTTTTTATTTTACCGACTTCGTGTTTTTCCCCAGAACTACAGGCCATGCCTAATAGTTCCGACCAACCCTAGCATTGACGTCACCTAGCAGTAATATTTACTCTCTGGCGTTTATACAACCCATGCATTGAGATAATTTGTCCTTGATGCCATCAGACTTGTCTTGTGTTGGAGCGTAGACACTGATCAGATTTAGGTAGTTATCTTTTTTCAAGTGAGATATGTACAGCGTATTCCTCCAGTTGCTTTACTAGGTGATTCATAATAGCAACCCCAACCTCAATATCAGGGCTCTGAGGCAGCGGTTCCTCTCTAAAAGAAAGTGTAGCCACCACTATCATCCACCCGCTCTCCTTCATCAGTAAGGTGCGTTTCGCTTATAGCAGCCACATCTACGTTATTCTTCTTCAAGTTCTCGAGCAACTATGACAGTTTCGTGCTCAGGACAGGCGTTACCATCCCGATCAATAATGCTTTTATTGTGCCACTACATTATTTTTAACGCGGTCGACAGTAGTCGACCACGTTAAAAATAATGTAGTGACAGCCATAGTAACTACCGCTATTTAAAGTAGGGACGAGCATTTGTTTAGGGTACCTTTTTTAGTCCCCTCCCCGGCTGAGCGAGGAGAGCAGTGCCTCCCTAAATATGGCTGCTCTGATATCCCGGGTGCTACCGAATTCACACAGTCGTCTTAAAATGCAATGTAAAAAAGGCCACGGCGTATACTCACACACCTAAGACCTCCCGTGTGCAGGGTTCAGACAAACCCCGGTTTAAATCAGACCACAACTCTCTACCTAATCCCATCGCCACGGAACTTGTCGTTAATCGGTGTCCATTAAACAAAAGCGGTCAAGTGCGCAGGATATATTAAGGTGCACAAGCGTTCACGAAAACGCAGGTGCACACACTCGTCCTCCCCTTCCCTGATTCAGTGGAATGGAAAACCACTTCGACTGGGAAAGGGTCAGATGATGAGTCTGGCCGACGGTAGCTATAAGCCCTCTATCATCGCCCTAGGCCATTCACCATATCTCGCTGCATCGCTTAGTCCGCCATACCCTTTTGCATTTTGCATTATCCATGCAGACCTCTTTGCGCTACGCGGAAGGGATCCGCCTAAGTCTTACTCACCAATTAACATACATGCATACATATACACATACATACCCACATAAATCACCGCATTCGCCGCGTTGCGCGTTACGACACATCCAGCGCACCGCACGCTTCTCGCTTCATTGAGCGACTTGCATAATATTAATTATATATTATAATTCCAATATTGAAAAACGTGTGTATTTGTTTCTATTATAGTTTTACAATTTATTAGTCCATAAACAAAATAGAGCTCTCCCGTGAAAATTTTTGTGCTATAAGATGTCTTAAAAAACTTGTTCCCTTGTGTCAACATTCAGTCGAATGACAAAATATTTCAGGTATGCAAAATGTCGATAAAGTCGTGCCTCTCTCAGTACCGTTCCTTCTCTAGGTCGATCAATAACAGCAGTGATACTTAAATATGTAGCGGCTTTACAAGAAATAATGAAAGTTAATAGCCATGTGATATATGACCAGGTTATCGGAACTTTAGTCGTTAGAGTGACTGCAATCCCAACTACTTAGCATAGTGGGTTGGATGTCAGAAAACAAGTTTCCCGATGGGTACCCTTTAATTTGTCAGAAGAGCAAAAGATGGATCCCTTTTGTTTAGTGCTTACTTGCCCCAGAACATCTTACTACTATTCCCTTACAAGAACGAAGAATGGTTACCATCAATTAGTACACCTCTATTTGTTTAGCAGAGATGCATGCCTAACTTTGTGGAGGTAATACGACACGTGTCATTTTCTTACATTACGATAATGCAAGCTACCACGCTGCCCGTAAAACAAAAGATTTTTTGGATATCAAAATTATAGATTTGATGGCCAGTACTCCGAGCGGCCTAATTTCTGAATAATTGTTTTACATAACTTAGACTTGAAGATTTAATGCGTGGTGCGTTTGAAGACACTAAAGCCGCCCTGGTAGCCTACAAATAGACTATTTTGTCAATGCCAACATCAGATAGGTTTTACTGTTTTAATGAATGCTTCAAAATAATGCAAAATTGAACTGATTGCAATGGACATGCTCAGCAAAACAATAAATCATAATTTACTTATAACCTGAAGCTAGTTACTTTTATCTCCGATCACTTACATGTGCTCCATGTAATACGATAAATAAACTCAAAAATATCATTTAATAAACATAAAACTCTAGCACTACTCACTTGGACTTATATAACATAGGTACCTGAGATTTGATATAACTCATTTGGATCCCATACGGATAAATAAGTTGTAAATCTGATAGGTTAAAAGCATCACTGTAATTAAATTTATCCTACCAGTAACGAGTTAAGCGTAAAGCAAATAAAATAGTATCTATAAATTATATAGGATCTTAAAGAACGATTACGTAATAAACTCTTGCGATTTACGAGAAAGTTAAGTAATAACGACTTAACCTCGGAATTGGCTCAAGGCCTCTGACCGAATTAATTGTTAACGTTTATAATCCTTATAAAAATGATGACATTCAAGGTTTCTTACATGTACATAAGTTTTCAGCTTGTCGTTGATGAACTTGTAATAAAACGCTATCTAGTCATTTTCTATGGTTTTTTTCCATTATTATGTTTGTTTAAAAAAATGATGTGCATGAAAGAAGACTTCTTAGCGTAGTGGCTGAGCTCTTGGCTTCGCGGGTCGTGAATTCGATTTCCATCCGGTACAATTTTTTGTATAGTCTACAGATAATTGTTTTGGATACGGCTGTTTTTGTTTGTGGAATTTATATACATGTGTAAAAAACACTAACAATGCAAGCCATAGCGATTATAGCGAAGGCACCGTTTTTTCAATAAAATATAAAATATATTTGTACCTGCACAAAAAGCATAAACAAAAACATTTCTTTTCAATAAAAAAGGTGCGCATATTTTTTATTTAAAAATTTAAAACAAAAGTTTAATAGAATCTTTTAGATAGCATTGCTGTAGTAGGCAAGAGAGATGGTCAACTCTTTTAGTATATAAAATTCCAGATCACTGAGTCCCACACTCAGTGATCTGGAATTTTTTCCGAGTACTGACATAAAAATACGTCTTTTTTTGCCGATAAAACAGTGACAGCCATTTAATTTAGACTTCAGGTCCAATTAAATGCTATAAATGACGAGTAGGAAAATAAAAAGCTACGAAAAAAATATGTACATCGTTTTGCATGAAGGAAAACCAAAACGTATTCTATAAACTGGAAATGTATTTGTTTTTTTTTATACGTGGGAAAATTCTTTTATGGATCTCCCGCCGTCATGTATGTGGCGGCATGGGTATGTGGCTTTCTCGACTAGAATGAAGTTACCCATTTAAAAAAAACCCACGTTGCTCCTTCGCTGTCGCTGCACCGGGGAACATGGTACGCAATCTTCTGCAAACCCCGGTACGACTATGGGCTTTATTTTATTTTTATCTGCCCTAGTCCTGTAACGTTTTAGGATACCCAAGTTCAGCTTCATTGTGCTGTGCCAATGCAATGCACAGAGCACCCCTCTCGAGCCCCCAGAGGAGATAGCTACACCCACATCTGCCACCTCAGTGCTCGCTATCAAGGGGGAAGGTTGCACGCGTAGGCCTGCCTCCTGCTCCCTAGTCTCCGCCAGCGGATTTCTAGGGTGGCAGTTGTCTCCCTCTCTCTGCGGCTTCCTTTCGGGTGATCACATCCTCACAAAAGGCAAGAACGCTACCCAAGGATCTCTCATTGTTTACCGTCGCACGAATCGCGGCTGGTAACGAGGGATCGTGCCCCACAATAGTCCTCAGCTCTTAGCGTTGCTCTTCCCAGGCTGAGCATTCCTCTGGTGGCACTCCGTAAGTCGGAATTGATGTTTTCTGTGAAATTAATTTTGTATCAACGACTAATTATACTTAATAGTTTGAATACATATAATAAAATTGTTATTTCCAGTCTTCTTTTAGAAGTCCAAATTTTGTTACCATAATAGAAAACAAAACATTTTAGAAAAAAATGTCTGTATGTATGTATAGGATATTATATTTGCTGTGAACAGGCTCTGGCGCTAAGGGATTATTTAAAACACTGATTCGTGGTTAATATACATTACACACACTTATTTATTACATATTTACCAAAATGTTCATAACCCTAAGATGTTTTACAGTTCGTGTCTAGACGAGAAGTCCATTTTCATGATAGAAAAACAATCATCTGTTTACATTCAAATAAAAAATCTAATATTCTGAAACTGTAATTTCAGTGATGAGTAAGTGTTGCCTGACATTACTAATAAATTAAACCTCCAACAGTATACGCGTATGTTTTCTCCAACGCCTTTAAACTGTCAGTCACGGCATCCTTTTAATAGACCTCTCCCATTTAATGGTTTCTGACGAAGCACTGGAATGGTTCCCTTTATATGTCGAGGTCACCAAAAGTCAGTATATGTCGGTGAGTCATCATCAAGCCGCTGCCTCTCAAAATCAGCATGGGAAAAAATTGCCCAGAGTTCAAATGGAAGCTTTGTAACATTTTCTTATCGATGTTCTAGCAGATTGATTCACCACGTCGTTAAGTCTTTCGATACATTTTCACAAGTATAAACATACATATATATAATAATACATTTATGTGTATTATTATATGTATATATGTTTAAACTTATATATTTATTCACATTACTATATAGTATTTAGCAATTTCTTTCCATTAAACCATTATCAACACCTACATATGTATGTGCACTTACCAGATCCTCTCTTACCGTCCTGAGGTTGACTTGAAGAGAATCATTTTGACGTCAAGTCTACCATCGTACAATATTATGAGCAAAATCTATAACATAAATTAATATGTTTTCACGCGTTTCTTAATAAAATTATGGCAAAAAATTTAAAAGTGGTGTTAAGGTTTTATTGGTATATGCTCAATTTATAATTGTGATAATTCACATTGTAACGCCGTTAACAAGCATATAAAAATTAAAAAATGGGGTATTTGTTAAAGGTGTTATAGGAATGTCTATTTAGCTTTATAACAAACAACAGGTATTTGAGAATAATTTTATTTTAAATTAGCCGTTATTTTGTCGTGAATATATATTTGCTGTGGTGCTATTAAATTATTATTTTTAATTTTCTCTTTTATCAGCAGGCCTCCGTGATCATGTTTTTTTGTTTAGATTATGACTTAATAAAGTACTCCCTGTTATGGTTCTAAAAATCTATGAAGCAGATCGAAAAACATCAGCTTTTTTCTAGTGAAGGTAGAACAAGATTTTTTGTAAAATACTTCAATTATATTGGAAATAAATGAGATTTACACTTAACCTAAAAATGCTATGTAGTTGCTTTTTAGGTTTAATAATAAAACGTTTATTTTCTGTTAAACCGACTAATTTTAGTAACATAAAATACGGGTTTAACTTGTTCTATAATTTTTTTTTATAGAAGACAAACGAGCAAACGGTTCATCTGATGGTAAGAAATTCCATGTTCTATTCCATTCTATACACACGCAATATTTGGAGAGTTATGAGTTCGTTGCCAATGTGGAGAATGGGATAAAATAGGTTTATTAGATAGAATGGGGTTGGTATTTAGGATTTCGAGGGTAAAGGAGTGGGAAAAAAGGGTAGTTATGGCCATCCGGTAACCCCTAAAATTGTGCATACTTTATTTTAAGCACACCTTTTTTAAAGGGCGGTGGAACTTCCATGTGTGAGTGCGGCTGTAGAAGCGCAGCAAAAGCTGTGAAAAGTTGTTATGCTCTACCACCTTGAAAATGATCTAGATTAAACGATATACATTATTTTTATTAAAAAAAAATTTTTACGCAACATTTTTAACGCACTCAGCGAGCATTAAAAATTTTTGAACTAGGGCAATGTTATCACAGGCAACATAAAATAATATATTCGACCCAATAAAATACACATTACCTTTCCGAGATTACGATATGAGTTTCAAATTGAATTTCTCTATTTGGCGGAGGCATCACTGTATTCTCAGATTCCTTCGAAAAATTTTAAATTATATAGTGAATTTCGTAAAAGTTGCGATAAAGGTATGCAAATCAAATTTTTTATATTGCTGAAATACACACAAATCGTGTAATCAGTATTTATCTGAGAGACGGTGTAGCCCAGTCGGATAAGCTCAAAAATAGAGGTAACCTAAAATCATTTATAATTATAATTTTTTGGCAACAATGTTTAGGGGTCATAAATAGCTTAAATCCAAAAAATCGACTAAATCCGACCGGTGCGTTAGCCGCCATATTGGCTTGAAGGTCTTTTTTTAGCCATATCTCCTTTATATTTCATTTTTTCAAAAAAATATAAGGGCCAAAGTTATTGTAAATTTGTATCTCTACAACTTTGGATTGTATGATTTTCATTGTACAATCAATATTTACGAAAATAATTTCAATAATAAATCAAAGTGTTTTGCCTATATTTCGATTATTATCGAATTTAGCGAAAAAAGTTATACAAACAAAGTTGTAGATCATTAAACTTCCTACAACTTCGGTTGTAATGATTTTTTTCATAGATTAATATTTAAGCTCGCCTATGGTTAATATACCAGGACCTAAGCGACCATGTTGTCTGGTCGGCGACGTCATCGGTAGATCCTACTATACCTTAACAGCAGCTCAACAACATATTTACAAGTACAGATGTGGCCAATATGAAATCGATGCGACAGAATGGGGTTGGAATAAAACTGCTCATGGATAAGAGCCGATAACAGCTACGGCTCAACTCGACTGTGGATCATTATTAAAAATGATTTTTTGCAAATGCTAGGGCTACTATGGAAAAATGTGCGGATGTCGCAAAACGGGCTTAAAATGTTCTATTATTTCTCAAAACTGTAGTGGTCAGTCTCTTATTTCAAATATTTTTTTTAAACTCCTTGACTACAGTTACAACTGTTATTTTAATTTTTTTTTTCATTGTCATTTCCAAGATTCTTTGAAGTATCGTTTAATTTCTACAGTGGTTTAATCTTATTTGACTTAAATAATTATATTTGCGTAAAGTTGGCTACACAAAAAAAGTTAGGTATTCAGTGGCATCCCACATATAGTTCTAGAATTCTTGACAAGTTTTAACCGAAGTTCTGTTGATTTTTTACTAACCTCACAAATAGATTTAAACATCTTATTGAAAATTTCTACATAGTCGGTACCAAAGTTTTTTTTATGAGATGCTTACATTTGAGACGCTTACGTCACATACGTCATAACAGTCATACACATAATTTGTATTACATAGTAGGCCTCTTAAATACATCATTTGCCAAAGAAAATATTGCAACTCAGAGAAATGTCGTTTAGCAAATAGATTCATATCATAAATTAGGCTGAGATCATCGACATCATTTCGCAGCATATTTTCGTTTTCAATTTACCCATTTTAAGACTTAGTATATATAAATGAGCATTAACAATTTCTTTAAAGATGAACCTAGAAGATAATGAAATAAAGAGGCTTTTACTAGAATACGACTCAGGAAGTGAACTAGAAGATCATATATATAGAACCAGCAGTAGCTTTTGCTGCTACCGAGGGCACGGTTCGAACCGGGTAAGTACCACGACCTCACAGGACACAGGCGTGAAGTAGGAGCTCCTTCCTTGAG
>JAOCPS010285223.1:0-22731 GCA_025505425.1 Graphium colonna | reverse complement strand
TTTTTAGAAGATCTGGTATCATGCCTTCTTCTAAAGATTGATTGATTAAAATGGTGAGGGGTATTGTTAATTCTTCTCCACATTTTTTTAATAAGAATCGGTGGAAGTTCGTCATGGATGTAGCTATATTTGTTTTTTTACTTTTTTATAATATACTTTGTTTCATTCTCATAGAAGTCTCCATTTATATCAGGTAAACTGACCGCTACCGAGTTATTTGAAGATGGTATGGTAGTTATTGTTAAATCTTTGGAGCTGTCATTTGGAGGATTATTTTTTCTTTTTGTACGTATTGTAATATTTTCCAGACTCATCTTGTAAAAAAAACTAACAAATATTCGTAATTGTTTTGTCCGGGCAAACTCAGGCACGCAAGCGTTCGATTAAATGGATGCTCGATGCGATAACCACTAGGCTACCGTGTCATATAATACACTTGTTGAAATTTTGATATATTTCCCCGATGTATACGAAACAGACCGTTAAAATGTTTTGAATGTAGATGGTATACGTGTGTCAATAATTTTATAGTACCTTGTAAATTGTTGTCCTCGGTTGTTAATTTTAAGCACTTTTAGATTAAAACTTTTGTTTTCTAATACTATTGCACTGATAGTCCAGCTTCATAACATTGTTTATACTATATTTGCTACATCGGAATTTTAATTTTTTTGTTATTATCACTTTTAGACACACATCACTATTTCATATTTAGTTTATTTACAGCACTTCCTGGGATTATGTAGAACTAAAATCAGAAGCTACTACCATTTTCGCCGATCATGTGAGTCGGGAATACTATTTATTACATAAACATTTCTTCCCCCTGCAAAATTTTTCAATACAGAATTATTGCACTTTAAAGCCCTTTTACATTCATAATTCTCTACTAACATTAAATCGGCATAACATCACAATCCAGCAAATTCATTTCAAAGCCGTCTATGTTAATACTTTTTTTTTATAACAAAAATTAACTTTATTCTAGTCACAACTAAACGTATTTCCATCATAATATTTAAATAGTTAGAAAATGATTGAGAACTTTTTAGTCAGAAATTCACAAAAGAAAGTAAAAATTTGTTTTTGATTTAAATGACTGACTATTATTGCTTCAACACACATTGTGTCTATAGATTCTTTTTGAGAGGATTTAAAGCATTTACTTTAGCCTACAATTACTTCGAATGTACAAATACAACAAATATTTATATAATTTCTGTGTCGGCTCGAAAAGAAATATTTACGTGAGAGACAAATGCGACAAGTTTTTAGTACCTAACTTCGAAAGATCGTGATTTTACGCAAATATTTTCCATAAGCGGCTTTAATCCCTTTGGAGATATGCAAGCTCCCTTAGGATAAGAAAAAAATGCAAAAACCAAAAACCAAAGGACAGATATAAAAAAGAAATAAACAAAGAATAGACAGAAAATTAACATTTATTGAATATAAAGAGTAAGAGTCGAAAACTAGGTTAATTGTTTTGAAAAATAGTTCTTAGTCAAAAAAGCAGTCTCAAGAATGTATTTCAAACCTTAACTTTAACATTTTACATTCCGAAATAATAGATGAATACTTGGATTAAAAAATAGACAGTTGGAAGTTAAATATATACTTATGTTTAAGTTCTAATACATCAGTGACAAGAACGCTTGTTTTAATAATTAACACGAACATTTAATTTCACCTTTGACGGTATTGAAGATACTAAAAGGACAAAATTTAAAATATGGATGAGAGAGTCTAATGTGAGAGAAAAAAATTGATAATTAAGACAGAGTATCAAATCCCTTAGGCGTATTAAATTCAAAGCTGACATGGAGTCGATGTGCGCACAGAATCAGTAAAGTTACGATTGAACTGAGTTACAAACGACTTCTGAATCTGCGTCCCAAGCGCATGTCAATTCTTACTAACTTCGTTTACCCAAGCCTGCCACACTAATTGTATTCATTTGAACCGCTAAACTGAAACGAAGTAGTTGTAAATCAGCCTTAAAGCAAATATGATAAAAAAACTGTTTCTGCGCATAGCTTAAAAGAGTCGTTAAAATGCCCATAGTGATTAAGTTAATTTAATTTGGTAATAAAAAAAATATTAAGTTTTCACATCCACTTATTCGCCGTACTTATTAACTGTGGTGGCAATCGAGTACGGAATGCTCTTCTTTAATATCCTTGGCGACTCACTAATCAACCTGTCTATTGGGACCATATATGGGACCGTATAAAATTATTATTAAAAATACACATTAAGTACCCACAAAACACCCTCTTTAACTTAGTGTACTCTGTAATTCAAAAAAAAGAAACAAAGAAAGGAAAGGAAATTTCTTCTGACAAAAACATCTATGTACTCGTATTTGTGTAATTAAGGCGATACGTTTGGTATAATCGAGTTACAATACACGTTATATACATGGTTTATTTCCATATTAATGGACATTGTAAATCGAGATTAGTAGTAGTTCAAAAAGGCAAACAAATGCGAAGTCAATTATTATCCATGGCACCGTCAAGTTCAAGATAATTTCCCTAACGTGTTTGTAAGGGACATGACTGGAATAGAAATAACGAATAATCCGTGTCTTCCATATATCTTATTTTACATAAAAATTATAAAAGAACTAAAGCTTGACTTACAAATATTATAATGAAATAGTTTATTTACATACTAAAAGTAACAAGAAAAGTTCTTAAATTTTCTTTTAAATTTAATTACTAGTCCATTTAAATTTGTATTCATGCATACCAATGAGGGTGATTATTGTGTCTTCATAATTTATCATTAAATATTTAATGTCATCAGTACAATACAAATCCATCATTTATTTTCCTCACAATTCAGTTGTATTTACTAAAAAGTAGAAAATACAATAAGTTGTAATGGTTATACAGAAGTTTAAAAATTGTCGAAAATGATTTCGGGACTTTTCTAATTTAACGTAGCAGGACTATACAGCAATTGATCCACTGTGCTGACAAACAACTGCTCAATATAGTGAAGTTACATGACACTCTGGTGAGGAAACCTTTAAACATTTCTATCTAAACCTACAGAGGCTTCCTCACCATTCACTCAGTTGAATTCACTTAAAAGTAGAAAATACAATAAGTTGTAATGGTTATACAAAAGTTAAAAAATTGTCGGAAATGATTTCGGGACTTTTCTAATGTAACCTAGCAGAACTATACAGCAATTGATCCACTGTGCTGACTTAACAAACGACTGCTCAATGTAGCGAAGCTACATGACACTCTGGTGAGGAAACCTATAAAGATTTCTATCTAAACCTTCAGGCTTCCTCACCATTCACTCACACAGAATGCCATGTAACTTACCTCATGGTAATCTGTACTTGAAAGATACCAATGCAGTTAGTAGATCACTTCGCTGATGTTACCAGTGTTAGGAGAATATTGTTTCGTGTGGTAGGAATTGCATCTAGCTCTATAATAAGCCAATCCGCAGCTCTCAGCTCAAATAGATCTGCCTTTACTCTGTCAATCCAGTGATATGTAAAATGGCTGTAGGCCAGTGCGGACGGCGCACTGGCCTACAGCCATTTTAGTGACTAAAGACTCTTTCATGCCGTGATTATTGATCATTCGTTCTAAGTGACACAGCCAACGTAGTGGATGTACCTTGTGGACCGTGACGAAGGACTCTCGTTTCGGAGGCCAAAATCCATTCTAGGTCACTGAACCAGAGGAGTAAGTAAGTATTAAGAATAACATAAGATTATTTTTACTAATAGATAGCAGTTTGAGTCAAGTTGACTTTGTGGTCTTCTGTATCACTTCTTCTTGGATGAAGTATTGTGCTCCTGAGTTCATCTTTCAGCTTTTAAAATATTAATTACGTCCAAAAACTTGCAGCAGACAAAAAAACTGTGATTTTTTCATAATTACGTTTTAATATACATTTATATCATAATTTTGGCAATGTGACGTATAAACTTTGTGCCACGAAATAGCACAATAAGCAATAATAATAAAACATAAATTAGTTACTACAGTCCATAAAATAAGATTAGGTGTAGTTAATTCTAAATAAAAAAAATTTAATACTATAGTTAGTAATAGATTTGGTTTACTGTAAGTGATAATTAATAACTCTGTTTAACTTTGCATTAGAGAAGTAATATGGAACAAAAACAGCCTTACATTATGTACAGATGTATACATTCATAAAGGCGTATGAGTGCAGTATTATCAGACTATAACACATTTGATTTATCAATATCAAGTAAATGATCAAAAATTAATAATACCTCTTATTTGAACACACAGGCTCCTTACTTTAAATTTCTTGGCAAAAACTCATGGCACTCTACATAACATTATCCCTTTGCAATAGATGTCTTAGACATATATCAATACAGCCTTCGTTAACTTTCTAGTCTATTCTAAACAGAGTTAAGTCTTCTAAGAGATATCAAGCATGATTTACATTAAAGAATGATGTAATGATCTCATTATATTATGTTTTCGTTTGTATTCAAGCTCTCACATATTTAATTAGTTGTAAGAAAACAACTGCATTAATCCCATAAAAGCAATATTATCAGGAGCTAATTATAAAGATAAATCTTTGTATATTTCCAACAAAAACTATAAATAATTGTTTGTTAAAATAATTATAATAATAATACAGAACTCGTTCGAAAAATTGGCAGATAGATAATATTTCGCAGTGTAACTTCAACCATATTTGAGTCGAAACACAGAGCTTCTATCTTGTACGGGAAATAAAACACGCTGCACCTGACGAGCTGTGACTAATGCATCTGCATCAATCACGGACGCTCCGCTGCTAAGTACAATACATACCTTACTTGGCAGAGTTTAGATCTGTTACTCCGGTATTTCCTTTTTAATCGGATTTTGTCTAGCCGCTACAAAATATCCTTATCATGCTGTAGACATGAGAGAATTTAATACATAATTTAACAAAAAAAATATTATTTAAAAAATTAAACAAATTGCAGAATATACTTAATTTTTTTTACTAAGAAGTAAATTTTATTAATTATTCTTATGTTTTTAAAAACATATTATATAACAGAGTAAAGAAAGGCTATTGAAAATTAACCCGTATTTAGCGGTAAAACCGGCTACCACCTCTCCTTAATTGAACTCTGTAAAAAAATACAAATAAAGTCTGCCTTAACAAGATGTTACATTTTTTTAATTAAAATACACATTTTGATACATAAGAATACCTCAATCGATCAATTGTATATGGCAATGAATTGCAAAACAAAGTAATTTAAAAACTTGGACAAAAGTAATGATCGTTTGACTATAGACAATTTTAAATATACTAATTGATGGTATCGCAAAATTAAATTATCATTTACTTATGAAATACGTGGTTGAAATGTTCAAAGTAGACACGGGTCCAAAAAGTTTTCCTCGCACGCTCATATCCCCGTAAAGTTAAATGAAGACAATAATTTCCATTCTAAAATCCTTTTAACGCTTTCTTGAACTGCTTAATTCTGAACACCCTCAAGTTGCGTAGCAGTTGTAAAATTATTAGAATCTGTTAGTCTTTCAGAATATGTTATTGTCTAAACGTATTTTTTTTTAATATGCGTACTTAAGAGGTTTGGACCTTTTATATTATTATTGTTACCTAAAACTGTCAGAGTAAAAATTATAAATGTTTGGAACTAATATCAGTAGTTTTCACTTTCGCAATAAATATTTATAAAATATTAATTACAGAAAAAATAACAAATATTTCTCGTATATTATTCAAAAATAGAATATCTTTCGCAAATGTGCAAATATAACGTCTTGGGCTCCAAAATCAAGAGAAATAAACAAAATATTTTATTTACCTTAAACCACCCCATTGACCCCATTGTTCTGAACAATTAAATAATAAATATTGATAACTATATCATATAAGGCTTCCATTTCAAATATAATAAAGTCAATGGTAATCTTAGAAAAAAATTTACCAATAAAATAAATGAAATCGTTTTTAATGTTTCTAATACACGAATATGTGTTCATACTTGTCACATTCGAATTATATCACTAGAAAGAACAATTTTCAGTATAATTAAATGGACTGTATGTTTATTTGGATTTGCGGAAATTGCGGCATAATAAAACCAGTTTTCTGAGAGAAATGAACATTCAGTTATTGTGGGAGCAAAAATCTCTTCTCAACAGCCATAACATTTAAACCCAACATACTAATCGATGTTAATGTTAATGTTCACTTATACCACATTTCGAAATTATGGAATACTGAACTCATTTTTTATTACTACTGCAAGTTTTTATGACACAAATTCGTTCACATTATTTTAAAAATATTTGGTTTTTAAGTAATTTAAATGAAAGCTAATCATAGATTAGCGTTGTTGATTCTGTGACTTAAAATAAGATAATTTACAATATTTCTTTAATAGTGAAATAGATAGAGATAGAACTATCATTATTCCTTGATCCAGTTTTAAATAAAGTACACTCAAAGTGTAAGTTTATCGCAGGATTATATTAATTAAGAATACTCAAATTTATAAGGAGTTCAACTTATTTAATTTTTGTTGTGCTACACAAATTCATAAGCACCCTTTTGAAAATACATAACTGAACCCAATAATAGACATGCAGAAGTTTCTACGTGAGTGCAACATATCCATATTTTACACAGAATGCCTGGTATCTAAAGTGCATCAATTTCAAAGTTGAGGTTAAATCAATGTACGTACGTAATCAGTAAAGTTACGATAGGACTGAAATACAAATGGCTCTTGATTTTGCATCCCTAGCACGCGTTAATCCGTCTGTCGCATTGTTCGTATCTATTTAAACCTCAAAACTAAAATGGATTTGTTTCAAATCAGTAGTTCAAAAGAAAATATGTTTAAAAATTAAAAGTAATAGATATCGTTACTGCGCATAACATATTAATTATGATAAAGTGCTTACACTCACAGTTTGGTAGCGAAAAATATGTAATTTTTAATGACTTGGAACGTTTATCCGTTTCATCATCATGCTTTAAACAAAACCTAGGTTAATCAAAACATTAATGTCTTTGAATTGCAAAGTATATGATGCTGTTGGCAAAATGTTCTTAGATCCAAGTTCTTCCTCCCTTTTCTTTTCCTTATCCAAATCTCGTAGCTCGTGTTAGTCCGGAAATACCGCTGCCGACAATTCATTCTACAGGGAAATCATACGTGGTAATGACGACGAAATCGCATGGTTGTGGATACCCAATTATCAAGATGGTGTTGACGGTGTTGGATAGTTTGCCTCGTTTTACGTCGAGCAAACTTAGCAACAGATATTAATCCGATCAATTCCTCAGATCACTTTATATGCAAAATACGGTGGAAGGCGCAAAGATACGCAAAGTTCTTTCGCAGAGCTAAGATTTTAAGCCAACAGAGCAAGGTAAGTTGTCAACAATTTGAGAGGCTTGACGTTGATTTCAAAGAAAAGGAGCTGGTATAGGGTGCCTCTTCCCAGAAATGACATAATTAATACTCGATATGCTTAAAAAGTTACATGAAACATATTGTCGGGAAATCGAACAATACTTTCCAACGCAGTATTTCAAGATGAATGCAGTGCGTTAGCTCCAAAAGTTAACAATTGAACTTTTTTGAAGTTAAACTTAATTTCTTTAAATAGCAAATATTAACAACTGTATGGGAAACTTATTCTCGTAAGACGAGTTCTGTAGATGAAATTATTCCAAATATTTAAAATTATTTTTGATAGATTTTTTTAATCTTATCGATCGCATTGGCGTTTTATGTATCTAAATTTCACATATTATATACGCTTAGTGAAACACGATCTCTGCCCGTCATCTGTGGATAAAGGTCGGTGAATTTGTTCTAAGGATCGATAAAACAACTTTCCTGTTTACCATTTAGGAGTCGCTCTATAAGCAAGGCAGTAACTTGTGCATGAATACATAAATACATAAAAAACTGCTATTTTTCATTTAATAATGGTTGAATCTCTCACTCACTCAGAGATCATTCAAAATTTTAATATTGGTTTCAAGTAGGGTTCAAGTGTGATGCTCAAGAGGCTTATTCGGTATATTTAATCCGTTTGAAGTATAAAATAAGGTACCAGTTTCATAAATTGAAGAGGAAAATATTCACCGACAGCGGACGGATACGTGAAATGTATTCTCCACTTATGTTAAAATCCATAAAGTATTTCAAGGCGGAATGTATTTATAGGATATACAATATATGTAAAAGTCATATACGGATGACATATATTTAGCTTTTAATTTTCCATTATTTTTTATTGAGAAATTATTTTCCATTGTACAATCATTACTATTTCATTTTCTTGCACCCACACCCACACACAAACGAACAAACAAACAAACACACAGACACACACAAGCACATAAGCACACGCTAATGAACACACACGCGCTCTAACATATTTTAGTATGAATTAATTTTATTAATTTTTGTTTTTTTTTCCTTCATTCTGTTATTTGTACTATGTAAATATATATCTTTTAATACTAACTAATATAAAGTGGTACGCAGACGATATTGTTATTAGAGGGAAGGAACTGGTTTCTGATACACGGCTAACGCTATTTCAGAAATCAGGACTTCAATGAATGATGTATATTTTAGTCTGTCAAATAAATTTTCTTATTTCTTATTATTTCTTATTCCCAGATGTCTGTTTTTATTTAAGTGACATTGTTTTGTTATTTCCAATTGTTCTTCTTTGTTATTAATTTATACCAACTGTTTAGTATAACGTATTGGTGTAAATCTATCGTGATCGAAATACTTGCGATAATCTTCTGATACTTTAAAATATAGTTATTCGTCGTTTATCAGGAATGCGTATTTTTGTTTATGAAAATATTCTAGCGTAAAGTTATTTATTATTTGTTCTTCATTACATAGTGGGATATAGAACTTGATCGTACCTTATTCGATTTTGACGCTCTGATGTGGAGCAGGTTCGAACACTACACGTCTGAGTCTCTTGGATGGGTACGTGTTACTAATGGGAATGCCAGTGTCACTATCCTCTTGGCATGAGCGTATTGTGTTATCGGATGACTCGTTATGAGGTGTGTCATTTGACGAGTGTCTGTTATTGTTGGGCTTACTTGATAAGTTATTGTCTTGAGTTATTGCTTTTTGTGTCTTGAGAGGATTTACATTGCACCGCTAATGAGTCTATACTCGTGTTGTGTAACTGTATTCGGCTTAACGCATCAGCAACTTGATTTTCCTTACCATTTATGTGTTCAATTTTAAAGTCGTAGTCTTGTAATTTTAATTTCCATCTTGTGAGCTTTTGATTTGGCTCTTTTAATTTTGTAAGCCAGATCAAAGCATTTTGGTCCGTGCGTAGAGTAAATTTTCTTCCATAAATTTAAATAAAGGGTCTAAATTGGTTTATTGCCCATATAATACGGAATCATTCTTTTTCAGTTGTATTATATCTTTGTTCAGTTTGCGATAGGGTACGTGAAGTGTATGCTATCGGATGGTTATCCTGACTAAGTACTGCGCGGAATGCTACGTATGAGGTGACAGTTATAACTATGAACATTTTGTCAAATTCGGGAATGCGAGTATTGGAGCGTTCATCAACAAGTGTTTACCTGTCTTGAACTCTTCAATATACCTTTTATTTTTGATATCTATGATAGCATATTTTTTTGTTATTTTGTTAGTGGTTTAATTATTTTACTAAGATTTGGAAGGAACTTCCTGTAACACCCTATCAATCATATAAATCCTCTTAATTGTTTTAGTGTGCTTGGTATGGGAAATTTTGGAATGTTCTTATTATCGCTTGATTTGGTTTAAGGCCATCTCTATTTAGAATATGCCCTAAAAACTCTATTTCTTCTTTCATAAAATGACATTTATTTTTGTTCAATTTTATATTAGCTCTGCGTAAAGCCTCGAATACCTGTTAAAGTTTATTTACATGATCTTGTTTTGTCTCGGCGTACACAATAATGTTGACCTTAAGTACATTATTGATAAGCCGTTAAAAAATGGCTAGACTATTTTTTATTCCGAACGGCTTTCTCAGAAACTAATAGTGTCCATAAGGCGTGCTGAAGGTGGTTTTTTTCTATAGACTCACTAATCATTAGTATTTGGTGGTAGCCTTACATATATCGAGTATGCTAAATTAATTATTATTTTGTAATTTAGAAAAGAGATCCTCAAAATTTGGTACAGGTAATATATCTGATTTTCTCTTTTCATTAAAACGACGGTTAATAATCACCATTCGCCATTTTTTCCGATGATGTCCATCTTTTTCGGGAAAAATGTACAGCCCTGTACATATGTAAATGTACAGGGCTAGACCAAGGGTATTCCGAAGGTCTTATGATTTTTTCATGTAACAATTGAGCTATTTGTTTAATAACTTCCTGCTGTTGTGTTTGAGATAACCTAAAGGATTTCTGATAGATGGGTTCTTCATATGTTGTAATAACTTTATAACGCCCATTATTTTTAAAACTGTTAGTGACATCTACCGTGAATAAATCCTTATATGTACTACATAGATCTCTAAAATTGCATTCCTTATCTTCAGTCATGATATAAACGAATATTTCCGATTCTGGTAAGGTAAACTTCCTATCTTTAAAATCTATTTTCGCGTTAGTTTTTTCAATCATGCCAGTGCCCATAAGTACGTCGTACTTGTCACTAAAACTATACATATAAAATTTCATGGTTCCTTTTCCTTTACCGAAAAAGTTAACTTAATGCCAATATGGTGTTTCTATAATTCCATTATTGTTTCAAAATATAGAAGATATGGTTATTTTTTATGTATTGTTCTCGGGTGGTTCTGACTCGCATTCACAATTTTCACAAATTTGGTTATAATTGTATTCCTCAAATTCGTGAAGGAATTGATAGTTATAATTAGGGTAGTGAGGCTCATCATTGTCGTGATGGAATACCTCTTCGGAGATGCATCCTTTTCCTAAGTTTACTAGACTGGGTTTTATATTTTGTTTTTCTTGTAGCCTAAGACTTCCCATGGATACGTCTACGTTTTTTATGCTTATTTGGTACATATCTTTTAAAGCGTGGATGTTATGGTCTTCCGAATACATTATTCTTTACTGGGGCATTGAGTGACTTTGAGTGGACTTTCCGTAATTCGGGGGTTTTGTCCAAATTTTTGATTAAGTGATTTAGGTGTGGGTGGAATGTGTGCCTAACCTGATTGTTCATTTGTAGGTAGTTTTTTGTATTAACAACGTGTGGCTAAGGAAGGTATTGTATAAATTTTTGCTTTATGTTAGTGAACCTTCCTTCCGCTTCTAATTGTAAGATTTTTGTCGCTGTCTCTAAAAAACTACAATTCGACACATATATTTGGTCGTGGTATGGGAGATTGTTGTGAAGGGTGTACTGAGCCGTGTTAATGTATGGCTCCATCACCTTATCTACAAGATTTTTATGTTCGTATATATCTAACAACTTATTTTTGATATAAAATAGCTTTTGCTTTAATCCGAAGATAAGATCTTTGGACATCGTTTCCTTTATAACGAGTTAAACTGACGGTTATCTTTGAATTCTAATTTTAATATGTTTTCAATTTTAATCCATGTGAAATCATGGTCACTTATGTTGACTATAAAGGCAGCTTTGTCCTGCAGTTAACTTAATAGCAACATTACATTCGGGGGAGTGTCTCTACCAGCTATCTTTAAATATTGTCTTGAGCAGTTAACAAAATTGTATAACGTGCTTTCTTCACCGTTATACGACGAGATGAAACTTAATAGGGTTTTAGAACCCATACTTTCAAATTATTGCCCCATGTGAAGTTGTTATACAGGGTATCCGTTCGCACCGGAAAAAAGGATTCAAACTATTTGCTAGCTTAGGTTTTTACAAAAATCTGAGGTTTGAGGAAGACAGAAATTTTTTAAAGGATTATGCTACTCAGTTACTCACTTGATGACCGCTTTCAGTATCCTCCTATCTTCACCCGTATTAACTACTCATGTTGTTGGGGTTTCCCTTATGAAAACGTCTTAAGAGACGCCGTGAAAGACTTGGCCGGTTGCTCCTTTTCACCAATACGGCACTTTGGCGATCTTCTTTACACCAGTAGTATACTTGGCACGTATTAAGACCCGTTAGTTAGCCGTCAATTAAAATACTTGTGACACGTAATAAGGCCAGCTAGTTGGTCGCCAATGAAAATACTCGTGACACGTAATAAAGCCCGCTAGTTGGGCGCCAGTTAAAACACTTGGCTTGAGTATTTTTATAAATAAAATACTTTATTAATTCAAGTTTAACAAATTTAATATAAGAGTACAATTTTTTGGTATTAACAACAGCTTAGACTATAGCGGAATGGATCCCGATGCTACAGGTGTTCGGCTTATATTCCTCCACTGTCATAGTGTCATAGTGGGAGTAATAATGCAATAAGGCAGTATTGCATACAGTGTTGCATCAGTTATGTTTGTCTTGTTTCATGTTATGTCTGGCTTCTTGTTAAGACATTGTTTCTGGTTTGTTACTTTTTGTTTCAAGTGACATCCATTTAATGGTCTTTTCAATGGCGAGACCATGGAGTTGCCGTTGTTATGTTTATATCTTTCTTTCCTAGAAGGCTATCCATACTTCTTCTTTCTGTGTTGGGTTGTACTCAAGCCTTGGTCTCGAATATTTTTATACTAAGACACACGAATAATATAAAAATGAAAACTCCTATCCAACTATATTAAATTATATGTTAGTCTTTGTGTAGATTGAATTTTTCTCTCTGTTTCGATCTTAGAAATAGTTTAAATTTTCTGCGTGTCTACTTTTGCAATTATAATTTTTTTAAGTGCGGGGTTTTGGGTGGCTTGACCTACGGAACATATATATGTATATTTGCCACATATATTAAAATTAAATAATTATATTATATACATATAAAATGTTCATTTAATTATTGATATTCCTTTTTTTTAATATTCATCTTTTTTTATTTTTTATTTGTTGTTTTTTTTATTATTTGTCACTTAAACATGCTTAAAGGGAGACAAACAAATCAGTTTGTAACCACAGAAAAAGAGATCGTATTTTCTTAATTGCACAACTATTGTCACGTAAAAAAAATATAGCAAAAGTCCTTCATGTGTTTCGGTTTCGACTGACAAAAAATGTGAAACCTATGATAATCGCAAATGACTACCATAGGACAGGCTTGTCTACAAAAATATTTACAGAGTAATATAACTTATCTCACTACAATAATAAAATAACCCTACTCCTCGCGGCATAGTGCCAAGAACGCTGGATGCATTTCCTCGCTGAATGGTTATACTTAACCTTTGGGCGAGGAAAGAACCAGCCCTCTTGTCGCCAGTCACAACATTAATTTTATTAAATAGCTCTTTAAAAAACTTTTTGGTCCTAGGACCCCATGGACCTAACGTCTCCATAGCAAGTGGCACAAATAGGTAGTCCGCATTGATAGACTCGTATTTGCGACACTTGCACACTTCAGCTGCTGTGATGCCGCGCCGGCTCTTACTGAAGTTGCCCTTAGATGAGAGGCAGACCATCATCGTGAAAAATGCCAGTGGGCTCGAGAATAGAGGGAAAATTAATAGTGGCAAGAGCTCTCCGGATAACTTTGACGGTGGTAGAAAAAGTAGCAGCTTTATGGTGCTGCCGAGGGCACGGCTCGAAACGGGTAGTACCACGACCTCACATAACACAGCTGTGAAGTAGGAACTCCTTTCTTGATAGCTCCTGCATTAGACCGGTGAGTGCAAGTGACCGGTTGCCCATTCCCCCCTCCCCTACCCCAAATGATAGCGGTAAAGAAAGAACTATTACTCCAGGGGGATACCAGAAGTTCTGGAGAATTCCCCGCTGGGCGTCCACGGTCGAATAGCAGAACACCGCCCGAGCGTGGGCGCTCAGTCAGCCCATCGTATTCTGAGGGGGGGACCTTACCGCTCAGTCCCACAAATCGAGGTAAACGGAGCAAAACCTCTACGGCATCCCCTTTCACCCTTGCTGTGGACCTATGCAACATCAGGGGGTTACAATCAAACTTAAATGCCGTCCATTACCATCTTGAGATGGCAAAGCCAGCCTTACTCTTCCTTACCGAGACACAGATATCCCTTCCAGCCGACACATTCTATCTCGGTTACCCGGCGTACAAGGTTGAACACTCATTTTTACCCCGAGTTGGAGTGTGTGTGTACGTCAGGGAGGATATCTGTTCTCGACGTCTTGGTTGGCTTGAAAGAAGGAACTGTCCACGTTACGCATTGACAGGTACGCGTAGACGCTAGGATAGTCGTCGCAGACCATCCTAGCGTCTACGCGTGCCTGTACAGGTCCCATAGCGGTAATGCCAAAACAGACCGACTTATTGACCACGTCCAAATAGCTAGAGATTTCGTGCTGCAGCAGATCCCAACCGCAGAGATCGTGATTCTTGGTGATTTTAACGCCCATCATGCCGAATGGCTCGGTTCACGTTCCACCGATCAAACGGGGAGATCTTTTCACGACTTTGCAGTAGCATATGAACTAACTTAGATGGTTACTCCGCATACGCAGATACCAGACGTGTTTTATCTTACAACTTCACTGTTGGACCTTCTGCTGACTACTCACCAGGTTAACTATAAGATCTCCGTCGACGCTCCTTTAGGAACCTGCGACCATTGTTTGATCCGGAGTGAGGTGCCTATCACACGCCCATTGCTGTGTGCAGTTCCGTGCCGTGTATGGCACTATAGGTCAGCAGATTGGGATGGGATGCGGTCTTTTTTTGCATCCTACCCCTTGAGGCAGATTTGCTTCTCACTGGATGATCCAAGCGCTGTCGCTGATTCTATCGCCGATGTGGTACTTCAGGGTATGAAAATGTATATTCTAGCCTCTGTCGTCCCCATTGGTGGCTAGTCAAAACCCTGGTTCAGTCGCTCCTGCCAGGTAGCCTCTCGCCATAAGCACGAGTGCTATCTTGAGCGCTTGCCCTTCGGCGGCGGCGTCTTGTGATGTAAATACCAGTGCTCTGAAAAAGAAGTAATTCTGACTCCAGGTCCTCCAAAAGAGTTCTTGCTGCAGCAAAGTTGGAGCACATTAGCAGAATTGGAGAGAAATTGATTCGCCTACCCTCAGGTACCCGAGCGTTTTGGTCTTTTGCAAAATCTGTTCAAGAGAATTTCTGTACGCCTTCGTTACCATCTTTGCACAGCGGTAATGACTCGCTGGCCCATACTGCAAAAGAGAAAGCCGATCTTCTGTGCACTCTTTTTCGTCAAACTCTTCTTTGGATGATGGGGGGAATGCGCCACTGACCATCCAGCGGTGTCAGCATTCAATGCGGGAGGTCCGCTTCCACTTGAGTTCAGTACGGAAAGCACTTTTTTCCCTAGATATCCATAAGTCGAGTGGGCCCGATGGAATTCCCACGATTGTGCTGAGGACATGCGCTCCATAGTTGGCACTGGTTTTAACGCGTCTTTTTCGGCACTCTTACTCTTCAGGCGTGGTGCCGTTATCTTGGAAAATTGCTTTAGTGCACTCAATCCCTAAAAAAGGCGATCGCTCGGATTCGTCAAACTAAAGGCCGATCGCCATTACCTCCTTGTTCTAAAAAATTATGGAGTCAATTATAAACACTTAACTCCTCAAGTATCTTGAAGATCACCAGCTGATCAATGACCGACACTACGGACTTCACAAAAGTCAATCAGCTAGTGATTTACTTGTGTACTTGACCCATTGATGGGCGGAAGCGGTTCAGAGTAAGGGGGAGGCTCTGGCAGTTAGTTTGGACGTAGCGAAAGCTTTCGATCGGGTATGGCACAGTGCGCTTTTTTCCAAGATATCATTATACGGCTTTACTCCAATGTATCAAAACAGTATTTGCCAATGAACATAGGGTATGTTGTTCAGCTAAGAAAGAAGCAGTATTTCCAGCCGTCAGGTAGCCACGACGCGACAAACCAAACTACCATCAATACCACCTAGATGGTTGGGAGTCAACCACAGTGCATTTTCATCATCATTTTCTGCCACGCATGACACCCCTGTTGAACCAATCGTCGTCAGCGGTATTTACGGACCAACATGACTCAGGGATCGTCAAGAAAAGAGCACATTCCTACGTGTAAGGCCGGCAACGCTCTTATAACCCGTCCGGTGTTGCGGGAGTCCACGAGCGATGGTGATCATTTACCATCAGGTATCATATACGCTTGATTCCCTTTCTATATATAAAAAAATTAAGATGTTTTAATTATATTTAAATCTCTACATGCTCAAAGAACTGCTGATTTATGGGGGATCTCTGGAAGGGGGGTGAGTTCGATTATTGATGTGATTACACTTTATCTACCAATTATATATAACTGCCGTATTGAACTTGGTAAATTTCCTTACCTTATAAGTAACAGTAAAATAAATCCAATATTTAAGCGTGGGCTATAATTCTGACCCCAAATATTTTAGGATTATTTCTTTACTGTAGACTTTAAGTAAAATTAGGAAAATCTATTTTGAATCTACTTCTGTCGCATTTATACGCAAAATTTCTGGCATATCAAATTTTCCCCGGGTCCGCTTAACAGCAAGTGTGAGTATCCAGCTTTCTAAAAACATCTTTGTAGCTTAGAAAAGTAACAAGATGCCTTAGCTATATTCTGTGATTTGACCAAAGCTTTTGAACGTAAGTTCAACGTGAGACTTGGGCAAGAAATTACACCACTATGGTATAATACATGACGCACTTAATGTTAAGATTTCTTATCGAAGCCATTGAATTCACAGAGTATATTTGAAGTAAAAGATCTCCTGGGTCTTCAGTAAAAGTATGGGGTCCGCAGGGATCTACTCTTTGGCCTTGTCTCTTCCTTATCTATGTTAATGTCTTTTAATCAGCCAACACTCGTAATTGTTTGGATTTTAAAGTTTTTTTCCACGGTAACACATTGATTTAGTGTTAAGGTAAAATAATAAAAATAACTAAATGTATTAAATTTAGCACTGCAATTGTGAAACATCAAAAAAATTATGTACTTGTAGGTGAGGAAGTGTTAGACTAATTTTATATGACAATATTTTTAGACATAACTATTGATACCATCCGGTATATTTTATTTGTTTCCATAGCTTAATTTCTTATTAAAAAATGCAGCGGACATAAATACTATATTTCTTCCTCAAGAAGTGCAATCCATGCGTTTTATATCCTTAGCCCTAAAGAATTATTGCGAGAATTGTTAAAAAGGAATATAAATTCTGACTTTCGCTTCTCGATATGTACTTAATGTATGTGTTAATAAAAATAAAAGAAAAATATTTAAATTTTGCAATGTGCATGACAGAAATACAAGGAATAGACATAAATTTATTCAAACTCAACAAAGTCCCATAAAACTTAAAAAATTATCTTTAAATAAATAAAAAAAAATGTCAAAGAACGATTGGGTATGGATATTATAATATTAACGATTACTTATATCACAAAACGTCGTGTTAATGAACTGCTCGCTCCAGGTCTTTCCAAGTGAAATTTACTGTTATTACCCCGCTGAATTTCTTACACCATTTTTTCTAAAGTCAGTGGCTTTCTTTCCGAACCGGTGCTAGTATTCTTAACCATCAATAAGCAAGTGTTATCACCTTTATATAGAATAAAGAAATTTAATTTGATTTGATAAAATGATAACGACGAAAACAGTTTTTTAGTAATGAAGTAGTTTACTAAAACCTTCGTTGTAATATAACACAGAAAAAGTTAATCAGGTGATGCCTAGACCCAATATTTACTAAAGCACGATGCCTGTAATACGCTGATAGTAGGCTTTCAACTTGTAATCCGTTTAATTATCCGCCTCTCACATGTTTATCGGAAGGACAAGCTGCTGTTTGAAAACACGGAATTGTGTGCTGATGTTAAATACAATTACGGCCTATTTGAAAAATGTAGATCACATTTTTTTAAAACAACTGTAAAACGATAACATGATTATTTTAAAAACCAACTTTACGTATTAACTCATAGGTAGTAGTTCTATTTTATTAATAATCTAAAGAAATATAAAATTTATTGAATAATTTCCTAGCAAGGCCGTATTTTGCAACAAAAGGCCTTTTACCACAGGCAAATTAACGTTGGCTAACCTTAATTTGCCTGTGAAATCAGAAATGACATAATCAGAATATATACATATCATATATTATACACATAACATAACAATTTAAAAACACTATCCTTATTACAAGATTGTGGACATTCTTAAAAATAAGGAAACATATGTATAAGTATGTTACATACTTATAAATTTGCCCCCTCGATTACAAAATGTGCCATTGATTAACACTTCACGGCATAAATATATTTTATATATTTTTAATTAAATTATTTGAAACACTGATTACACACATTCAAACAGTACTATGCTCAATAATCTGCAACCGTTTAAACGCGTTCCTATAATATTGTATAATTCGTTTTAGTGTGATTCAGCTTGTGCTGGTGTACACATAATTTTGAAAGCAACAACTCTTATTTATCTATGATTATTTAGAAACAATGATAATAATTTGCCTTGCTATTTTCCTACGTTAAATAACTTTGTAAACCAATACTTATAATCTGTTTTTTAATTTACCTGACGGTTGAGCACAATATCCTACATAGTCTTCTGAGTTCAGTTATGTGGTGTTTTATTAACCCATTTCCTCCCATGGATATAAAAATCATAATTAATGGTTTTATTGTTAATTTAGTTCATAAATACATACAAAAAAAGAAAAATTATTAATAAGTTTACGTTCTGAGACTCTTCTAAGCAGCGTTGGGATCACTGGACTTAAATTTTACTACCAATTATTATAAAGCTGGAGTATTAACGTGAGTGAAATGTTCTAACACAATCGGCATGAAGATGTATTTGAATTTTTTTACGCATTAATTGTTTTACTTCTACACTGTCGATATGTTCTTGGACTGTTTTTTTTCGTGCTCCTCTAAGACATGACCAATATTATCGAATATTGGAAGATAACGCGTTTTTGGATGGTCTCCCTAGATTCGTATTTGAATTACCCAAAAATCCAAATTATCTACAAATTGGGCGTGTTTGGTTTTTGTCATATTTACAGCAGCATAAGTTCTAATTGACTCAAAGATCGTTCATTTGCCAGGTTATAAATTTTCTATTAGTTTACTAAAACACTTTTTATACAAATCAATGAACAGTGGCAACCATCACCTCTTTCCTCTTACTCGAATCCTATAATTGGCTATTTTATTGTCATGTAGATCTACGCCTCTCATATTTTTTAATTATAATCTACTGTTATAACCTGGGGCTGTGGCACATTCACCATCTTTTTTAGTTTTCTATCGTAACATTTTGCTGTAACCAATGGTTTGATTTTAGCGTTGACAGTAGCCACAATTACTACAAAATTGCCATTCCATCGAACCAACAGTACTTCATGTTTTCAGTCAATTTTGATCAAAATTGGTATGTAATCCAATGACCCTGACTCTTTTTTTTTCTATTTTTGTAAAGTTTTCGTATTTATCAAGGTTTTATTCATTGTTCTATTTTCTCAAATAGTACCAGTGGCAAAATAGCCTTTCTCTTTCAGAATGCAAAATAATTTATGTGAAGAAAAGTAGTTATCAAACAAGATGCGATGTTTGCTTGGATCTTCAATAACATACTATGTCCAGAATAGGTCTGATTTTTTTTCTCCTAGATCTAAATTATTTCTAGTGTCGTTACTATTCTTTCCGCCAAATTGAACAAACTGATACAGATAACCATTTGAACTACAAAAACACTATATCTCGAATCCAAATCTTCTAAGTTTTCCTTTGATGAACATCTTGCAACTATAACGTCCAAACTGCATATTATTGCTGGTTCATTATATTGAGAATAGGACGCATTTTAGCGAATTTATCATTTTTATCCAGGGTCAGCATTATCACATAGATGAATATTTTTATTTATAGAATCAAATTTGCCAATCCATAATGTTTCAACTTTTTATTTTTTATTTACTGATTTTTGTGCACTCACTTATAATTTTTTTGGAATTACTATGTGACACGGTTAGCTCGACGTTCAATAACAGACTAACTAATAATACGAAATAGCTTGTATCCTTTGAATTGCGAGAACCTATTTTTTACAATAAATTTCTAACATCAATGGCAAGCTGTGTAATAATAACAACTGACTATTATTACTCCCAACGTTGCGTATACGCAAAGCTTCCTGAAAGTTTAATATAAATAACATGTGTTAGTAGTTTTGTCCAACGAAACGGTTTATATCATAAATAAGATATTGCTAAATCTTTATATGGTATAAAAATAAAGCTTTGTTTCAATTAATGTTTTTTTAATTAAAGGAGTACATCGATCTTGAGATAATTTAAGTAACAGTTTTTGAAAATTACAAATAATATGTATTTGTATTTAAAAAAAAAACTTAAAAAAATTAGCTTACATTTCATAAATTATTTTTTTTTATTTTTAAAACAAAAAGAAAAAAAAAATAATTGATGCGCTTGCGCACCGACGGATAAAGGTGGGAAGGTAGCAACTTCAAAATGAAGGCAAAGCAAAATGAGAAAGAAAATCGACTTTTCGTTGAATTTGATTAAACTGGGTTAAAAAAACTATCAAGAAAGTAATTATTCCAATTTATATTTATTTTTTATTTTAACAATGATCTTACACATAAATCGATACAGCGAGGCAGATAGATAAACACGTTTAGTGACCTACTACTTTTGAAGGCAGTAATAACCAAATGTGATATAATTTATTCAGTTTTATGTTTCATTTGCGATAAAGCTCCATATTTATGCAGAACAAGGAGCATTTTTTTGTTCAAATGCAATACAATGAATTAACTAATTTGATGTCAAATGGATTATAAATGATCCACAGGTTGAATGAGAACAGACGCGGATAACAAGTTCAGATTGTGTCCCTGAACTCACACAATGGGTACATGAAGAACCGGAAGAATAAGAATGTATACTGATTAGTATACATTTCTACTGTTTGTATATAATGTGCGGTGAAGAATTATTTCCGATGCACATAAATAACCAGAGCTTATCCGTCAAACGCACTATAAAAGCGTATTAAACTTTCTAACATCGCAATAATATACAGGGCAGTGGAATATCTTTACATATACAGATGTAGTGATAATAATAAACTTTTTTTTAAAAGATTTTTTTATGAATTATAAAAATATAATGACAAAGTGCTTAATAAAAAAATATGCATTGCTACTATTATAATTATGTCATCAAAGCTTCTAAGGTGACGTTCATCCAAATATTTACTATAAGCATTTACACCAGCGTATTTTTCTAAACGATCTGTGTTAAATTTCGTATAAATTCATATACATGATTTTTCCGGACTACCTAAAAAACATCCAGGAAATATGTTTCTTTTGGGGTAAGACTAACCGCTATTAGATCAAAAAAGCATTTAGAAAACGATTCAACTTATCAGTTATGGAGGCGATAGCATATCTTACCTAAAACCCCCTTCTTAACTTCCCCATGAGTGACAATATCGACTTGATTATGCCCAAAGTCAACCTTAATAATACATTAGGCATTGCTAAACAGAAAAGTCCTTTATGCACAGCTGATATTTTTTAATAGAGAGGGAGGCAAACGAATAAGCGGTTCACCTGGTATGGTTAGTGATCATTACCACCCATAGGTTTCCGCAACACCAAAGGAGTTACTAGGACGTTATGAGCCTTAAAGTATTTTTGTGTCTATTGTAGATATAGTATATAGTATATATACATCAGGTACAACAGATACAAACAATAGGTAGTCTTTTTACATGCACACACTTGCATTACTGAAAAAATTAAATATTTGGTTGTCCCTTACCGAACATGAAGTTCGTATTTCATGGAACTATAAAGATGGAGTGATAAACTAGTTTATGGATTCAAAGCCAATAATGCGCGCAAAAAGCGGTCGTCGAGAAACTTTGGTTCTTTAAACGTGAATTATGTCCACATGGATGGTCGCTTAAAAAGCTGCATACAAATAAAAAAAAATATTTTAGTTATACACAAATTATTTAATTCAATTTCACTTTTTTTTAAATAGAAGGCATGAAAATTACAAAGCAGTGGTAAGTTGCAAAATACCGGTTACCATTTGTATTTGCATTATAAAATATTGTACAAAATAAAAAAAAAAATACAATTTTAATAACTTCAGATCTATTAACATACACGCTGTTCCGTGGTATCACTTACGTAAAAATATTTGTCGTTTTTTAGAACTACTAAACTGAACGTCAGACGTCTGTAACACTTTCATACACATAGCTCTCTGTAAAACTGATATTTAGGTAATATTTGGTTGGCTTAAAATCCGACCCAACTAAATTTCAGAATAAAGCTAGGGGAAGAGAGGAACAGAGAGTAATATTCGAATTATTAGTCTCGTGTTGTGAATATATTAAATTTCTCCTTACTTAAACCGACGCAAAACAACCCATAATTTAAACACAAAAGATAAGTAAATCGTCACAGCCGTTTTAATGTTTTCTTGTGATATTCTAGTACGCGAAATAAAAGTGGGGACAAAAACAATATACGGAGAATGCTCAAGACATGCTGGCAGATGGGGAACATGCTTCTAGAAATGGC
>JAOCPS010285112.1:0-13150 GCA_025505425.1 Graphium colonna | reverse complement strand
CATATCCATTAAAACTTAACAAGAAAATAATATAGCTATAATTGACATTCAATAGAAACTATAGACAAATAAAATTAAAGATATTTATTCTCGATATGATCATGGATTTTAAAAATAAAAGAAATATGTAGGTTATTACATTTAAGTGTGAGGGTGAAATTCACTCTTGTTTATGTAGGTAGGTATTTTTTTACAGATTCAATGTATTTTATGCATACTTTAAAAAAAGCATACTGCACCTTATAATAATCCTCCAATCACGCAATTTTAGTAAAAAGTGTGCAGGGTTTTAATTCCGTAATGTGTTATTTATTGAAAATATGTATTCTTATGCATAATTTTTAAAAAAATATTAGCATTCGTTACTTCTTTTCTTTTTAAACTACAGGTGTGCGAAATTTCATACTTCTCCGTCCACTTAAGTTTCTTAAAATGGGATCTAAAATCTTCACTTCACGTATTCATATATAGATAAAACAATAAATATGTTTCCTAATCAAAAGTAAAAGTAATATATATGTTAATACCTAATTAGGGTAAGGTCTTACGTTTTGTGTCGATTAAATATTATAACTTTTATTTACGATATTTATTATACTTACAAAGTAAATAGAAGAGTATAATATTTTATTTATATCTGTATTAATATTGTCATCATCATCAAAATAGTCTTTTTGAGTCTGCTGCTGAGCAAAGGTCTCCCTTTGCATGTGAGTGATAGTGGTAAAGTGTAGACCACTCATAATATAAAGCGAAAGATTTTTTTTATATTATCTCTGGAACTGCTGGTCCAAATTCGAAATTTTTTTAGTGCTGGATGGCCCATTAGTACAGAGGTGAAGATATATAACATCTTGCTATGGTCAATATATGCGAAGCATTAAAGAAAAAATTGCATGAACAGGAAATCTTTTGCGATAAAAAATAAAGAAAATTTGCTTAGAATTTTATGCACTAGAGATTTACGTTAGAATTAAGTGATAATTTAAGTTGAGGTTTTAATCATTTGTTTACAACAAATATTAATTGGAAGAAAGTATTGTTCTGTCCTTCCGCCTGTGCAAAATATTCATTACCGAGTGAGGCAAACAAAAATTAATTTTCTCCTGAAAATTTTTAATTAATTAATTTTATTGTATACAGAGTACAGTATGTACAAAATGTTCAGTTAAGGCATAACAGTAAAAATAACAGAATTTATTTATTTTTCATAATTTAATATGCATTAGGCCTCACCCGTAGTTAAGAAACTACCAACCACGTAAACAATCAATTAAAGTGAATAATAATCTGGTAATTCTCTAAATCATATTAACATTGAAATCAAAGAGAACCGTGGGCATGGACATAGGACTACATTACTTAGACGCCTATCTAAATCTACTGAATTTTAAAACTAACTTAAGTTGTTTTCTACGTTCCCCAATCTAAATTTTATTTACTCAAACATACATTGAAATAAATACAAGTATAATATTTATAACAACCTTGTGAAATCAAAGGTCGAATGTCGACCGAAATTATACCGTTAGTCGTCTCTGCAAATAGGTTAATCCCAGTCAGCCTCTCACAACACCTGAGATGGCTGGGACTCCGTGACGGTCCACTTTTCAAATGCAGAAAGCGGTGCTCTTCAATACCGCCCGCATCATCCACCGGTTTCTCTCCCTTAAACTACTTACCCTTGGCCATCTGGTCTCCCCTGCCGAGGGCTACCGGCTGGATGGGCTATATTTATTTATGTAAAGTTTATATTTATATTATATGTATTATATTATGCATACGTCTTAGGCAGATGAGAAAAAATATTTTTTTCCGCCAAAATAATAATAAGCACCCTCAATTTTTTTAAGCGCCCTCACTATGCATAATCGCGAAGTGTGCAATCTCCGTAATTACTTCATGACGAAATCGAATGAGGCATTCTACGCAGACGTCATTCAGAGTGCCAAAGGACTGACCACTCTATCCTTGGCCAACGAGCAATAGCAGAACCCGGCAATACTAGGGAAGGAACTCCATGGGCGGTTCTACAAGGCTCTTCATAAACACTTCGTAGACATCACTGCCTCTCTGAACTGGCTACGTTTCGGTAACCTCTTTGGAAAAACCGAGGGTTGCAATACAAGATCAAGTTATTAAGACCAACAACTATAGGAGATATGTACATCCTGAAGGATGGCACCGTCGGCATTTGTCGATCCTGTCGCCATCATGAGAAGTCGCTTCGGCATGTCATCTCAAGTTCTAACACTAAATATTAGCACAGGCACAACCTAGTGGCCAGAATTCTCCATCAGGAGCTCGCTCTGAAATACTCACTCACGGAACGAAGATTGCCGTATTGCAAGTATTTGCCAGTAGCCGTGCTCAAAAATGACCGCGCTAGGTTCTTTTGGGACTGGCCGATCATCACGAACAGGACGACACTGGCAAACAAGCCTAATATCGTGTTGTGTGTGATCGGCTACAGTCAAGGGTATTTTGGTCGACATAACGATCCCATTTGATGAGAACCTTGGAAAGCCGAAACAGAAAAGAAAAGGAAATATCTGGACATGTTTCACGAGGTGACCGAGGTGTAGGGTCGAATGTCGACCGAAATTATTCCTGTAGTCGTATCTGCGAACGGGTTAATCCCAGTCAGCCTCTCAGGACATCTGAGGCAGCTGGGACTCCACGACGAGCTTCTGGCTCAAATGCAGAAAGCGGTGCACCTCAATACCACCCGCATCTCCGCCGGTTTCTCTCCCTTGCGCCCCTCGGCCGTCTGGTCTCCCCGGCCGAGGGCTACCATCTGACTGGGCTTTATTTATTTATGTAAAGTTTATATTTAAATTATGTGTATAATATTATATATTCCATATAAATGCATTATATAATAATATATCTCATAATGCATTTTAATTTATTATTTATGTAAATACGTCCCAGCCAGACGAGAACAAATCTATTTTTCCCTCACATAATAATAACAGTAGCAATGATACTTAAAGTCGACGGCAAAACGAATTGTTTGCTATATCATATTTGAATGAAGTTATTTATACCACTTACATTTCGTTTGCCATTCATTTGATTTTAAGGTATCCGAGCCAAAGATTATTATAACTCAAACACAAATACACCGTACTTAATTGGGAAATATATAGATAGATAGATTGACGCTCTGTGGCTTATTTTGTGAACAATGATAAATTAATCTATCCATATAAGAATCCATAGAAATTTCAAATAGAGAAAATAAATTTAGAAGAGTAACCTAGCTGTCTCCAAGTGACTTTAAAATTATTCTGGGTGTTATGGGCGAGGTATTAAAGAGAATTCGAAATTCGAAGATGTTTTGCATATATTAAAAAAATATTCAGAGTCAGTGCTTATTTCATAGGTGGTTAAAAGTTTTATTGATTTTAAACTTTTTAATTTTTATTATTGTACTTTCTGGATTTGTATTACTAGTTTATCAAATATTGCTTATAACAGAATGAAGGCGTCTTAGATCTCTAAGAATTTAATGAAAACGAGGTGGAATTTGATTCTGATATATTGTTCCAGGAACTATATTTTGCATACAGAGCTCAACTACGAATCAAATACGGAACGATAAACTTTAACATCAGCGGCGCCCCCTTTTTGGCTTTGTTGACGAGATTATTGCACCACATGTCAGGGATTTGCCGATTACAAAAGTGTGATTGCCGTTTTAAGAAATTTAACCTTCTTTATGTCATGTTAGTGAATGTCACCTTGTCAATTTCGCGTAATAAAATACGGCATGAAATTGTTAATAAAATTTTAAGGTTTCATGGCAATGCTATGCGTAAAAAAGGCAATGTCCTGAGTATAATGATATTTCTTAATAATTCAATATATTTCTAATGCGTCGTTCAATTATCTGATCGATGAAAAAAATGATATTATATAAAAATATATGCCTACAGAACTCCTCTTCTATATTGACAATAACAAGCAGACATTCCTAATTTTTGTTATTTTTAGTACAAAAAATGAAACGATTTTTTTGAAAATTTTGTGGGACTCTGCAAAAAATGTTCTATCATTTACAGGACATAAATGACGGATATACGCGCAATAATTAAAAAAATCACTTTTTTATTTTAATTTTAAAGAAAACCTACTGTAATAATTTTTCTTAAAATTTTATGGGACTAGTTTGAAAGAATACCTCATAAGACAAATAAAGAATTTTTAAAATCGGATAACAAATGGCGGAGATATGCGCGAATATACATAAAAAAATAAACATTCAAATTGAGAACCTTTATCCTTTTTTAAAGTTGGTTTAAAACGCTAAACACTGTGTACTGTGCTGTTCAACCAGTTAATTTTATATAAATACCTTTACTCATCAAAAATTGTATTTATATTAATAAGTAATTTGGAATAAGTTTCACTCCTGTGTCGATTAAAATTAAAACTTTTATTGACAGTTTATTTTAAACAGTAAAAAAGTAATTATAAGGACCAGGACCATCCATAGAGCTTCACATGGCACACTGTTGAAAACTTTTTCCAGGTCGACAAAGCAGAGATACAAATGACAACTCTGTTCTCTGCTTTTCTCTTCAATTTGACGCACGGAATTTATAGCTTCACAGGTGCCACGGTGATCGGAAACCTCTATTGAAATTCCCCAAGCTGGTTTGTGTGAGAGAACCACTGCATGTGACATGCTTTGTGCTGCCACCACTATGTCTTTTCATAGCAGAGACAGCTTACGCAGTTCCAGGTCACTTGCCTTGATTACCTCAACGCTACTACCTCAACCGCTATCCTGTCTCAAGAGCTCTCTGTGCTTGTCGAATGCTGCCCTGATCTCTTCGTCATTTTTATAGAACCAATCTTCACGGTCTTTCTTACCTAGGGTAACTGTGGCGGTTTGCATGAGATGAGAAGGTAAAACACCCCAGACAGCACCGGTATCAACTGGCTCACTTTTGGGTGACAACCCCTAAGACAATTTGTCAGCGTATTTCTTTCTTACATCACGATCTTTAAGCCTATCCACGTTTACAGACGCAGGCTTTTTACGAAAGATCTACGGGGGCTACTGGTACTGTCGACCACGATAAAAGTTATGTGGCAGCCGTGGTAACTACCACTCTTTAAAGTAGGGACGAGCATTTGTTTAGGGCACCTTTTCTAGCCCCCTACCCAGCTGACCGAGGAGAGCAGTGCCTTCCTTAATAAGGCTGCTTTGACACGGTGCTTCCCGGTTGCTACCGAATTCACATTGTTGTCCTAAACTGCATTGTAAAAAACGACCACGGCGTGTACTCACACCCTAAGGCCCGCTTATGTGCAGGATTCGGACAAAGCCTTGTTTTATCAGACCAGACCGCTGTACTAGAGACCTCCACCTCTCTTTTAGAGGTGGTAGAGCATAACAACTTTTCACAGCTTTTGCTGCACTTCTACGGCCTTACTCGCGCTGGGAACTACCACCGCCATTTATAAATTTGGCATAAAATAAAGCATGAATGATTTTTAAAATGCCGGATGGCCATGTCTACCCTTTTATGTTCTTATTCCTATCCTCTCCAAATCCTTTATCCCGACCCCCTCCTATCCAATAAACCTATTATATCCAAACTCCCAAGTTGATAACGTACTCGCTACTCTCCGGATGTTACGTTTGTCTATGGGCGATGGGATCGCTCGCATCAAGTGAACCGTCTGCTCGTTTGTTTTCCTTTTCATAAAAAAAAGACTTCACCCCATCGCCAAGGGACTTGTCATTAATCGGTATTCATTAAACGGAAGCGGTCAAGTGCGCAGGATATATTAAGATGCATAAGCGTTTGCTTCGCGTTATATTAAGATGCACACTCGTCTTCCCCTTTCCTGATTCAGTGGAACGGAAAACCGCTACGACTGGATAAGGGTCAGATGATGTATGACCGACTGAAGCTGTAAGCCCTCTACCGTTGCCCTAGACCTTACCTTGCCGTACCGCTAAGTCCGCCATGCCCTTATGCATATCTGTATTGGGATGCCTTCCTTACCGATGCAGACTCTTTTGCGCTACGCGGGAGGAACTGCCTGAGACTAACTCACCAACAAACATACATTCATAAATCGCCGCGGTCGTCATGTTGCGCGTCGTGGCACCTCTAACGCGCTGCTCGCCTCTCGCTACACTGAGCGAACTGCATAACGATCCATATGTATACATAGTGCAACGTACCCCCACCGCTACACTGAGTGAATTTTTTTTTGCAGTGGAGCTACGGGTAATGTACCCGCCATCTTTATCAAGTTTCAGGGTCTTTTCCCTTTTCTTGGGCACTGCTCGAACTGGCACACACCACCACATGGTTCACCATACGGAGCGTGCTATCTATCTGGCATCCAAGATACGACGTTCGAGGTGTTGATCACCTGACTACGCAGCTTTACATCCTGTTGGGTCTGGTTCCATCTGATGTAGATGGCGGATGTCTTGTTAATATTGACAGACATCCGCCATTTATCCAGCCAATCAGGCAGGAGGTCTTATTGGTGCTGCATCTTTTTCGTCTTTGTCGACGTATAGCGCCAACAGAACGTCTTCATCACATCCTGACTCGGGTTGCTCTCGAGTGGGTATGTCATCGGTGTACACCACGTGCAGGTGTGGCGATAGACAGCTTCGTTGCGGAACGCCGGCTTCGATCTTTCGTACTGTCGACAGGGCACCGTCAACTTGCACGACAAAGCTACGCCCTTCTAACCGCACAATCGCAGGCGGTATGCTGGTTGAGGTGACACGAGCCCCACATAACACACTCTGTCAAAGGCCTTCTCCATGTTGAGAAGTACCCCCAGACAGATGCGGCCCCGGTTGTATTGGGCCGATGGTAGTGGAGCACGCGGGTGAGCTGAGACCTGGTCGAGTGGCCAATGCGGAAGCCAAATTGCTCTCTTCGCAAGGATGTGCGTGGCACTATCCCGCGGAGCAGCAGCCTCTCGAACAGCTTTGCGTTATGTGGTAGCAGCGTAATTGAGCGGTAGCTCGCCGGCTGACGACGGACTTTGCCTGAATTCTACAGCACTTTTATCTTGCCGGCTTTCCAAATAGATGGATAGTAGGCCGTGCGCAGAATGCCGTTAAAAAGACGACACGACCACTCTTTTTCTTGGAAGGCGTCGGATGGCTAAGGTGGTGATGCCTTCCAGTCCCGGTGCCTTGCGTAGAGGCAGGTGACTTATTGCCTCGCGCACTTCAGCCGGCAAGATGAAGTCCTCTTCAGCCAGCTTTGGCACCGGTTCTGAGAGGAATGCCTGTACGCGGTTTTCCACTTCTACATGAAACGAGACCCCGCTTGAGGCCGCTGGGTGCGGAACAAACTGTGCTTCAAGGTACTGTGCCATAACCTCAGTCCTGCCCTGGGCTGTTGCATGCTGTTGCCCACCTGTACCCACGAGTGGGCAGGTGGGCATGGTGGTTCTAGTGAGTTACCGGTTGAGTTGAAAAAGGAAGGCTTGGGACTCGGCGACACTTTATAAGTGCCGGTCCTACGCCTCTCCTCTGTACTCTATAATTTTTACCGACAGCACCTATGAGTGCCTGTTGAGCCTTGCCTTGACTCGTGGGCAGCGTGTGCGGGCCCAGAGCTCCCGTAGACGCCTGTTGGCTGATCCGAGCCAAACTCTTTAAACCCTTTCTCCTCGGCTGCGCCTAGCAGCATTCTGCCGGCGGGGTTCATGGTTCTTGACCCCTAAACTGGGTGTTAAGCATTGAATTCCACCGCGATGATGATGATGGGGATTTCATCTACCATAAGGGCAGCTATGTCCGCAGCCACGAATTTGGCGTTGGGCGGCTGGTACGCCCTAATTCTTTGCCGCCGCAGAACGAGCTTACGCCTATAGTTCGGGTGGAAATAAAAGGGCGTAATTCCAATTCGTCTTGTATGATGTCTTTCCTCACCAGCACCGCCACGCCTCTGTAGCCCGGCTTCAGGGAACTCTTCATCTCTACGATACATGACTAAATTTGGAATACGCCACTTATCTCAAAAACAACAAACAAGACAAAGCCAAGTTTCACCAAGCAGCACTAGGTAGTTGTCGTGCTGCTAGGTGAAACCATCAGTGATGTTAGACCGGCAGTGTGTGACCTGACGCCACCCAAGTTTCGGTAGATGGCCCTCAAATTATCGTGCAGGTTCGCGGGTAAGAGCGGTTTAGGATGTAATAGCGGCTGTCACCGCTTGGAGCCGGTCCTGGCCAGTGGCGATGGTGACCAATACTTCCCCAAGGATACCAGTAATCACCCTAATCAGCTGTGCGACTGCCCCCTATATGCGCTGAATTGCCAACACTTTGTCGGTGTCAGCGCTGGGGGTTGTTCATGTATTGGCTGATCCAGCTGACTTACTGGCTTCGCCTTCGTTCGCCTGATATTGGCGGTGGTAGGACCCTGGGAGGGTGGCGCTACTGAAACAGGAGTCGACATTGCCACTTTCTCGGGCTGAGGTTGGGCTTGTGACTCCTGAACTTTTAACACATTCTTTCTGTTGCGTCTTCCTCCCCTCCTTGATTTAGGTTTACCCTGGCCTGTGCTGGCTAGGGGAATAAGAGTGGTTGATGGGCCCCTCAGTAGGCCCTTGGGGTTCCGGTACACGCATGGGCTCCATTATATTGGTCCATGAACGGTGTTGTGGAGCCTGTCCTACGGCTCTCCATTCGCCATCTGGCCGCACATTACCCGTGCTGGGCGCAACTCTCGGTGGGGGTGGTGGTGGGGGAATTGTCAATCCCATCTTTGTGGCCACTCTCTGGAAGACCTGACATCTACGGTCATTTGCGGGATGCGCTCTTGCGTTATTTGCTGATTTTCGCTTGCTGTTCTTTATCGGGCAGTCCGACGGGATATGTTCACCCGCTCAACGGATGCACCGGATTGGACGGTAGCAATTGGTCGAGTTGAGCCCAAACCCCTGCCAACTATGGCATTGCGTGGCAACCACCTTAACCAGTCCAGGCTTCAACTCAAATTCCCGGCAGGTTGAGCACTTCCGTGACTCCGTAGAGTCGTTTCAGCTCTTCCTTCCCGAGATATTCGAGCTTTACATGTACTAGGGTCCTCAGCCGACGCCTTATCGGCGGTATGACTTTGGCATATACCGCCGGGAATCCAATCTCTCGGAAGGCCTAAACAATCTCTCCCGGGTCGGTATGTAGGGGGAGACCTTTGATTCCAACCTTCGTGGGTTTTTCCTTCACTGGGGAGTAACAAATACCACACGAAGGTGGGATATTTGCAGGTAGCGTTGGTCTCTTTAGGGGCAAACTTAGTTGGAGGTGCGTTCTGTGTGGTAGCCGACGGACTGGCTACGGCACGTGGTGATGGTGGTGCAGATGCCATGTTGGCATATCCTGGGTGGCGATGCAAAGTGATGCAGTCAACACAGGGCGAACCCGCACAGCTAACCTCATCATGCCAAAGGCAACCCACACCATCGTGGTTATGAACGAGGGAACGCCGATGGTCTCATAAAAAGTATTTCCACTTTGTCTTTCTTGTAGATAAACCTGAATCACTGCGCATGTGTGCAGGATTAAATATCCCAAAGCATGGTGCAGTGGCAAATACAAGTGGCCGTAGCGTTGGCACCGTAATTTGTTCCTCCGGACAAAAACTGAGCTGGAGATCTTTCTGGCACTGCGGCAGTAGTCTGCAGGACCACTGCGGGTTCCGCTCCACCTACCAGCATAAGAAGAGATCCAGGCTTCGTTGCAGTTCTGTTAGGGGAAATAACAGTTATACTTCTCTCCCAACAAAACGCTAGCCGAATTCGAGACCTATTTAGACCGACTGGGGTCATTGATGAGGCAAGTCAGGCCCAAGTCATAGGCGTGGGATTCCCGAATCACATATGCACGCGGTGGGCTGCTAGTAGAAAGGCTCCAGGAGGTTGGGCTGTCAATCCTCAATCGAAGTTTGGTTGACACGTGTGTGCGGTTACGGGATAGCTCAGTGGTGGACGTAACGTTCGCTAGTACTACCCTGGCGCGGCGTATCCAGGGCTGGAAAGTTTATTTTCATCGTGTGCCCGCCTACATATGCTGCATTCGTTTCCGTGCCTAGACAGCAACCGGATCATGGAGGTCTCGTGTGATTTTCCTTAGGGACCAGTGCTGGGGCCTTTCTTGTGGAACGTAGGGTACGATCGGGTCCTGCGTGGAGCCTAAATCCGGGGTGTCGAGGTAGTGTGCTATGCCGACAACACCCTTGTCACCGTTCGTGGCACCGATTTTCGCAGTGCCGCTGATCTCGCTACAGAAGGAGCAATGCAAGTTGTGAGATGAACCCGGCATTTGGGGCTAGAGGTGGCGCCAAACAAGTCTGAAGCCCTATGATTTTATGGGCTGCGGAAGACGCCACCTGCAAACGCCTACATTATTGTATGTGGCATCCGTGGCAATGTTAAGACGACGATGAGATATAGATATCGCTGGTGTAATTTTAGTGCCCAATTTAAGGACCTTGCTCGGGACATGGATGCTTCGGCAGGTATCTGCACCGTATAACGGGGAGGGAGCCTACACCGATGTGCCACCACTGTGACGTATGTACCTAGGAGACGGCCGGTCACATATTGGAGGCACTCTTCTTGCGCGCTCCAGCCACGTCATCTGGCGAGTCGGGTTGACCCAATCGGATGACTGCTGGTGGTATCGGTGAAGCAACTTTGCCGACGTCCTCCTTGATCGGTGGTGGGATTGACGTACTGCCAGTTCGCTTGATTTTCCCAACGCGGTCGGGCGGAGAATCCGGCGATGTGAAGGGCCGTGGGGTCTTCTTCCTTTACGGCTGCAGCAGTAAGTTGATAGGCGCGGTGCTCACTTGCGTAGGCCTATCTATGCTGCTGGGCCCAGCTCGGATGGAGTTCTCCTTCTTAAAGGGAGTTCGGCTATCGGGAAGCGGGATTCTCGACCGTTCGGGGACAAAGATCAGCTTTCCCTCCCTTGGGCGCGTATCCGGTACGTCTGGTTGACTGTCTCTTGATGTGGATGATGGGGGAGTAGTCTCCTAGTCCAATATCTTGATGCAATTGCTCTTATATTTTGTTCATCGCTCTATTGTGTCCTGTTAAATTGTTTTTGATCCACTTAGCCACTGGCCTCTTTCACGTGGAAAAAGGGGACCTAGTGGCTTGATCTGGCAAAAACACTACACTTGAGCACTGTTGGTTTGTAGAAATAATGTTCTTGCCACGGAATTGATGTTGGGCAGCGTCTCTGAGCTAACTGCATAACGATGCCCCATATATACATAGAGCAACGTACCCGAAACATTTAAGTTATTTAATTCCAAAGCTTTCAAGTTCTGTCTTTTTTTAATAGTAAATCATTTATATAGTCATTTAGAACAAAATCTAAACAAAATGCTCTTTGCATTGTAATCTAATCTTATTTGTCTCAAATTGTAATATAAGACAATAACATCCCCTGTAAAAATATAACGTTTTCCTTGTAATCTCTATTGAAATTTATAATCATTTCAACAAAGAGCCCGTGTTAGAAAAATGGTAAAAACATGAATTTTATAAAATTTTCTACACTCATAGAAAGTTAACTGGCAAGACGACAGCTACATCATTTTATTTATTATAACTTAACAGAATTGAGCCATATGGAGTATTAATGTGGGGTTTTGCAGCCGATTTAAAAACAGTATTCATATTATAAACGTAGGCTGTTTGCGAAATCTATAATTAGGATCCATACGAATCATACGTAGCGTTTTGGAACTTTACCTTTATATTCTTGAAAACATCACATATCTTCGTAAAAACGGCCATGTTTTAACCGGCTTCAGAAAAGGGGGAAGGTTCCTTACTTACCTTAAGCAATTATCACAAGTGTTATCGTTTAGTGTGATCTACTTATACCTATATATAAAGAAATATCGGCTTATTCATATTTCGTATAAGAGGTGTTTAAAAATGTTAAAAACGAATTAATAAAATCTGTTCATTATTAACTCATAATACAGATAATTTACATAGAAAAGGATTCCTAAAGACGAACATATAACATTTTTCTTTCTTCCTTCTTTAAGCCAATAGAAAACAGGGTCAAGAGAAAATATTTGCAAGTATTGGTCATGTGATAATAATTAAACTTTATAACATTAAGTCTAAAGCCGTTGGTATTAAGTTGAGAACTTCAGTCTTATAATTAATATAAAAGTTCTACTTTAAGCTTGTCTTAAAGAAGCCTAATTTGAAACGCTATGAACGGTGTTTATAAAGATTCAGAATTATTATAGATAAAACAATCCCGAAAAATATTTTTGACTAGTTGTGTTGTGAGTGTGTTGTTGTGTGAGTTTCATTCGCGTAATATTTTCAGATTTTATTAACAATTTTATGATTAATTAACTAAACAATATTATTATTTTTATAAATAGAACCTCCCCTAACAACCCTAACCCTTAATAACTTTTCTATGATAAAAATAGCCTATGTCACTTCTATTATTACCAGCTACCTACCAATCCAGGTCTCATCAAAATAGGTTATTTTTTTTTTTGAAAATTGGCAGACTCAAACTAACAGACAGATATAATAAAGAATTTTCTCTCAATGCAAATGCTTTAACCCTAGAGCTTGAGGTGGCACTACGTTTCAATAAATTTTAATTTATTAAACCTAAAAAGAATAAACTTCTGATATGAAGATATATATTATGTAATTTATACTAATCTCATAAAGCAAAAACAATTTAAAATAAATATTATAAAACAGACACTATATTTGTTTGTTTGTATGGTTTAACGAGATTATATCACAAACTACTACTTTGAATTGAGAATACTATTAGGGTTAGCGAGTGGATTTATCTACTTGATGACATATCAAATACATGAATCATAGATGATATTTTAGAGGTGGTAAAGCATAAAAACTTTTCACAGCTTTCGCAGCACTTCTACGGCCATGCTCGTCCCGGAAAGTACCACCGACCTTTATAAAGTTGACATAAAATAATGTATGCATGACTATTTATTTATTTTATTTATTTATTTATTTAGACTTCTGTACAAAATAGTACAATGACGGACTTAATGCCGAAGGCATTGTCTCCCAGTCGACCTTTAGGAGGTTAAGAGAATATTAGGTAGGTGTACAGATAA
>JAOCPS010285004.1:0-13151 GCA_025505425.1 Graphium colonna | reverse complement strand
AGACAACTCAGTGATAGATAACAATGTAAATTATGAGTGATTTAGAAGTAAACAAGATGCAATAATTATATAAGTTCTTTCTAAAATTCTTTAATTGACCACATAACGGCAAATTTTATGTAAAATCTTTACATTAAAATTGTTAACTAGTTAGGTTTTGCCCAATCCTAATGTAAGTAAGCAAAACATGTATCGAGTTGTTTACGTAATTAGTTTGGCAACACATTTTAAGGTGGTGATTGGTTTTTCTTGTGTTTGTAATTAACCTGATATGATATCATCCTAAAAACTAGATTTATAATAGAAAATTATTTATGACGCACTATTTACGAATTAATTTGTATTTTTGTCGTAAAATTAACGTGAAAACAGCGTTTTTTTTCTAATAACGTAGTTAGTCGCTTTTTATTTGTATTTAGAGATTTATAACTGTATAATCGTATATATAACATGGACACAACAGTATATTGCAAAAACATTAAAAGAAATTGTTAATTTGTATGTCACATATATATGACAAGGACGGAGCATATGTTGTATTATAAAAGAATGGGATAGTAATAATTTGGGAGACTGGTAATAGAAAAAGAAATTAAAAAAAAATTTGACAATTTTTTAAAAAATCGCACAAGGTGCCGTATATATTAAGTATGTGAAAAAAATCTGGAATAATTAGTACTAAATTTGTGTGGGAGGATATAACGGCCAAGCTTGCAATACCTAAGATTTTCATATTTTTCATGTCTGCTCAATACAAAATATTTTCCGATGACATTTTATACGATATTTACAATAAACGAAACCCATTTCAAACGAAAGTATTTTATACTATGTAAGTCTTGATTTAGCTGTAAGTCATCGTCGTAAAGAGGCACATCGAAAATTATGGGTGACATGATTTATAAAAATATTTTTTTTTTCGGAAACAAAGAAAAACGAGCATACGGTGCACCTGATGTCAAGTGATTCCGTCGCCCATGGACACAAGCAACATACGAGAATTGCGAGTGCGTTGTCAATCTGGGAAATTGGATAGAACAGTTTTTTTGGATAAGACAGGGTCAGGATCAAGGATTTGGAGCGGATAGGAGTGGGAAATGAAAAGGATAAACATGGCCATCCGGCATCCCCAAAAGTCATGCAAACTTTATATTATGCTGAATTTATAAAGGGCAGTGGCACTTGAACGGGCAAGCGCAGCCGTAAAAGTGCAGCAAAAGCTGTGGAAGGATGTTATTTACTACCACCTGTAAACGAAATGAAGTAGTCCACAAAGGTTAAATTAAATCATTTAATTTTATTGTGGTAGGAACGTTTGGAAACCGCGATTCACCGAAAAGAACAGTCTCTAGAAATTTTTATATATCAGTAAGAGTAGAAGAAGAAATACAATCCAGAATGTATCAGCGTTTAGCGTTGTATGCCATCTGATTTAACCGAGTTATAGCTAACTTGTAGAGAGATCAACGCTCATCGGAAGAATATTTTTTGTATCTCCAAAAAGCACGGTCTATTCCCGCATAGTACCCAGATTACCGCAGATTACCACGCTGCTTGAGGGTGATATACACGTGAATATCACACAGATCGTGATCAATGTGTTATTCTTAAGAACGTTATCTTCTAAGCACTTTGCGTCTAATAAAGGTTCCCGTTACTTTAAGACGTAACTTCATCCATTATCATTTTTATACGAAGGAACGAACGTGTAGAACAGTTTATGTCTAGGTCTAGTAATTTATCCTAAATATGATAAGTAAACTTTGTCGTAATGGGAAAAACCAGGGGCGGGACGTTGTCAATGAAAGAATATCATGAAAGAAGTAGAAGAAAGGAATAAATCAAGCCAATTATCTTCACTGGAGATATTATGGCGGGTAGCTTGGAAAAGTAGATGATGAAAACCGAGCCGAAAAATTAGGAGTTTGCAAGTCAAGATATTAGTGTAGAAGTCTCCCGTTATCAAGTGGTGAGCATATTCTGAACCGAAAGATTGTGTTTGGTGCCACAAGGCGTTTTTATTATAATGACACCACTTTGGGCCCATACGGAATGCATACCGATACGCAACCTTCAAAGCGTGGCCGTCTATTTCACCTACAGATAAGAGTGTTAACTTCCACCCGTCACACTCATAGATAGCCCGATACCATGGATGAAAAAACCTAACAACTAGGTGTCATCCTTTTCTTCAAACTCACCTTCGCTCCGCACGTATCTCTATTAATTAATCGGTAATTAGTAATTAAATGTACGTATATATTAAAACATTTGTGTTTGATCTCGATCGTTAATCTTTATTATCTTAACATATTTTTTTCCGTATAGAACGACTAGTGAAAAACTTTTGTAATGTCTATGATCAATTCGGCTAAGCTTTTTGTGTTGTTACCATATAACACTGATATAGGTAAGCAGTGGACCGGGCTTGATTCATTAAATTTTAAAAATCAAGAAGAGAGCCTATTCCTACCTCAAAGGCCGGCTCAGTTCTGGTGTTGCGCGTGTTCATGGGCGGCGGTGACCACTTTCCATCAGGTGCGCCGCTTACTAGTTTGCCTCCCTCTCTCTATAGAAAAAAATCTTCTTCGTGACAAGCTTTGGTATGCACAGCATGGTCAGCCTTCATTTATAATTTTTTAATTAGAGTCCAATTACCAGTCGAAATTTACTTGTCTTGATAAAGTAAATGAATTCGAATAATCATTACAAATTAACATATTTTTATTAACAACACCTAGTAAAACATATTCAGTGCAAAGTGTATTATGAACTTTTTTATGTTCCCTTTTATTTCTTTTTTTATAGCTTAGGACAGGCTTTTTTTAAAAAATATCCAATTTTTAGTTGTTAATTTACCGTGCTACATTTTAAGTAATCTTAAGAATAAATAAATGTATACTTCAATTCACCTCATAATATTTAAATAATAAAGACCTTTAATATAAAGTTACAAAAAAATATTAAGTAAGAAAGTTAAAGCTATAAAATAACTTTAACGACATTTAACTTTAAAATAAATAATAAAAGGTATAAAAGTTTGTGTATAAAAGGCGTTAACCCGATCCGGCGACCGGGCTACCTGACCTTAAATGTTTAGATGAAACTCAATTTCACCGCTAAATTTCATTTATGCATGAAAACTCTGAGGGTTGGGATCGTAAAACTCCCTGTCATAAAATACTTTGTTTAAAAATTTATCAAATTATGAGAAACCTAGTACCACTCACCGGTTCCTGTGGTTGTGATATATTTGAAATAATTTAAATGTTCATTTTTATTTAAAAAATTCAAATGTTTACCTAGTGTAATGAAGTAAAAATAAAATAGTATAGATTTAATTGTAATTAGTTCATTCCATACACACAGACGTTAGTGCGTTAAGGCGAGATCACTAATAACTGTGGTTTCTTTACGTTCATGAAGATACTAATGTATATAAAAATCGTAATTTTTTTTTGTGGAGATTATAGTTAACGTTGTTCATACAAAAGTTTGTTAAATAATTAAAATGTTATTTGCAAATACAATAATTTTAAATGGGGAGATATTTTATTATATTGAAATTAAAAATAACATTTGTATGTATTGCTTAAAATAAGAACATTATGTAAATTGTGAAAAAAAGAATATTTAACTAGTTCAGTTATATTTTATGTTGCAAACCACGCAAAGAATACTGAACAAATATAATTTTATAAAATTTTCATAGATAAATTTGTAACGTATTACATTATCGTATGAGACATAGTACAGTCTCCTTGTAAAATTAAAATTAAAATTATTGCTTGTTCTCGAAATGTACAATTACTGTACAAAATACGAAACAAACTAATTACTACTACTAACTGCCATAATATGATAAAATGTTCTTCAAACTGTCCACGTCTCCCCAGGCCATTACGAAAACCAAGAGAAAAAAACCTATTCCTACCTTGTAGGCGGGCAACCCTCTTGTAACTCCTTTGTAGCAGTAGATCATGAGCGGTTTACAATCTCTTTAGATTGGCATCATTCTGTATATAAATAAAACTGTATATAATTCTATATATAAAAAGGACATATCTCAATAAAATATGTATAGGTTAATAACTCTCACTAGTGGCAAGCAGTGAATTCAAGCGCACGTGAATACATAGCAGAAAACGCGCCGCGTACTATGTTTAACTCCACCCTCATCATTAGCGTTGAATTTCAAGGTAGAGCTTTAAAAATCTAGTATGTAATTTGGTAACACACCCTTGCAAACGAACACAAGATAGCACATAGGAAGCTGTAGTAATGAAATAAAGAAACAAACAAATCACAATAGAGAGTATATTTTTTTTTATTTGCCATTCACACTTATTTGAATTTTTCATTCACCTTAAATTCCATGATAAAAGGTTGATTTCATTCTTTATTAACAAATATTGACACATATTTTTTTTACTAATGGTAATGAAATCTGGTAAAATATATAAATAAGAAAGTGAGAGCCAAATCCAATATCAAAAGTTATTGTTTTCATATTGTTAAGTAACATTTACTTTATTCATCTTACTCTTTAAAAACGATTTGCTGGTAATGTCTTAGCATCTATTTAAATCTTAATTATTTTCTTCAAATACTTACTCGTTGGCAAAGCATACATATTCAATATTCTTAATCATGCATCTATTTTCATTTATGTTTTGAAAACATTGACAAACAGACATATATACATCCATCATTGGACTCGTTTGCATCTGTTATATTACTACAGTAAGAAAAAGGTAGATTGAATAGAAGCAGGAGCTAAATCTAAATCAATATAAGAGTAAACAGTGAACTTTTTTGCATGCTTAATTGAAATTAATATAATAAATAGAAATATTCTTCTTGTACATCAGCAAACACGGATGCAAAAATTTTGTTTCGTTTTTTTAAATTACTGCGTACTACTAGCGCAATACAGTCTAATTATCCAATTATCTGCAATTTAATATAATTCAAGAGTCTGGTAGGCAAGTAAAAACTTGTTCGTAATCTTTCTTCGGTTATGTCGGTTGTCTGTCTTAAAATTCTACTTAAATAGTTGATGTGTAGTTATTATTACACGTAGATGATGATGATTCATGATATATTATTAGATTGGCCAACGTGGCCGAAATTAGGTCAAGAGGAGGTTAATACCACGTGTTAATATTTATAATTAACTTCTTTTGGTCAGTAAACTATACCTTGATGTGCGCCAGCATATTTATATATCATGAAATATATAAGCTGTTCCTTTATTTTCGACAGTAACATGACTGATGTCTGTAAATTATATGGCGATAAACTTTAAACAAGTATTTATCGTGCTATTTATTAAAGAAAATGTTTTAAATTGAATGTTTGTAAGGAATGTTTGTCACTCTTGATAGCGAATTTAATTATTCGTACTTAGTACTCGTCGACAGCTCAACGTTATTGAGATGCCTCAAGTAGCTTTGAATTTTAATTTGTCTCTAACAAGTTTCTGTTTTGTAAAATTTCTCATTTTGAGTACTTGTAATAATGTGTACCAAAGTTAGTTAACAATGCCGAACAAGAGCCGTTTTTAATTTTGCATATTTAAGTTATTTGAATAAAATTAATATGACTATTAATTTAATTTATATTAAATTAATATTTCATTACAATCAGAGATCGTCACTGTTATTAATTTAATTCATATTAAATTAATTTTTCATTACAATCAGAGATCATCACTGTTTCATTAATTGATATTAATAAAATGATATATTTGCTTTAAACACAAGGCTTTACAACCATTCATAGGAAGGGCAGAATAGAAATAGGACTAAATTGGCATGAAGGAGACTCTTTATTACTTACATACGTTATGTTGTACGGATTTCTAATTTTGAGTTTTTTAAAAAAAACTATTTAAGTACAACAAATGAATTTAATGGGACTTTTACAAGTATACTTATTATGAGATAACGGGCAAGTGTTACCGTTTCGGATGCTAGTGACGAACTGACTTCTAATTGTATGAATGTCCAGAGCTTTTCGAACATGCTGACTAGGCATAGGATCGCTTACAGCGTTAGTAAGGCATTGGTAAGGTATATTATATACAGTACTATATGTACTGTATATTTTATACAGCCCCCAGGGTCGAGAATAACTTACACCTGGAAGGGTGAAGTTTATGTAAAGGAAGTTCGGATTTTGAGTATTGGATTTTCAGTAGGTTCCGACGGATTTTCGGAAAGCTCTGTTGGATTTCCAATATTAAATTAATAATTACTTATAAAATTTTCTTTTTATAATGCAAAATAATTATGACAGTATGTATAACAATGGGTGTATAATTATAATATTAATCATATAGAACAATATGTGGTTTTGCTATAATAGAATCTCAATTTTTCACAATTTTGGTAGAGGCTTTAGTATGCTTCATCATGTGCCGTTTAATATATCTATAACATATTTAACCGGGTGATTTCCCATAATTTTGGTACATTTGGGAAGTGATTTTAAGTCCTTTAAATAGGCTATGCAATTAGATGGAAAGCTAAATATTCCGGAACCACAAATATTAATTTCACTTAAATTTGATTGACAGTCTATTGATAATTTAGATATTTCACTGATTACATATATTAATTAACAGCAATTGCCAAATTTAAATATTACCTTGAAATAATTTAGTATTACATATAGTTGGTACAGAGTTAAGTGCTTTACACATTATCTCCGATTCGCAGATCAGTGTTGCAGTACTAGAATATATATCTATATAGTCACAAACATAAAATTGATTATATAAAATCCTACATTTACTTATGCTATTCATCTTACAATTGGAAGACGTATCTCTAGTTACGCCAATGTATTTAGTTGACGGCACTGTCGCTGAGTATGTATAATTAGACTTTGTAATCATGGCCGGGAAGGGTAAGCAGTGGTACAAGTCATATTGTTTAGGAAATACTAGCGGTGTTTTGAATACAAATACTATTTTGTTCTTATTATAATAGCTAGCGATATCAGATATATTAAGTGACATGTAAATATTTTCTAATGATATGCTAATAGGAAAATTGCGAAAGTTTGGTAAAAATCGATAATTTTTAACTAATTCATTAAATAATTGTTTAAGTTTAAGTTATAACAGATGGATGCAGTACGTTAGACTTACTAAACATGGCGTCGACAATATCGTATAACTTAAATCTGTCTTAGAGTTTTTTGAACTTCGCTAGTACTAGGTTAATAGATTTTGTTACGGTAAATATGAATTGCTGTCTTAGTTTGGTGAAATGAGTATATTAACATGTTTTTTATGTAGATATCTCTATCAAAGGGATTTCGGAAGCCAGTTAAACTTACTTTCTCTATTACTTGTGACTAAATGATTTCTTAAGCAATTTAAAGATTTGAATATATCGTTATAATTGTAATCATTGAAATGGTGTACTTTTATAAATAAGTAATAGTAAAATTTATCATCGTGTGAAAGGGATTTAAATGAGTGTAAGGATTTTTCAGATTGGATAAAGGATTTCTTCAACATAAGGCATTGATTTGTCGAGGTTAATGGATGTGGAGATGACGATAATTTTGTTCGGAATTTTAAGGATGCTGTCATTGTGTTCGATAATTTGGGGTCGTATTTGATTTTTGAAGGACTAAATGTCCAGGCACTGAGAATAGGAATTAAATGTTCACTGCGTCAATCTTGGTAAAGGTCATTGGATTCGTCATTGTAAATGTCGTGTCGATTTTTGTCGTCAGAAATGCTAGGATATAAATAACTAGAATGATTGGAATAATAATCGTGACTATATGTGTTCTTCAAAGTAGACACGGGTTTGGTGGTTTCTGTATTGTTTGTGATCATTATTATGGTTGAAAGGCGGACAACAATTTTGAGACAATTGCGAATTAAATCTTTTGTTATGGTCTTCCCGTCGCTTACACGTTTCTAATGTATGTCATTGCGATTTGCAATAACCGTAAAATGCGTTATTATTTGATGGATAAGGAGGTCTGATGTCCACGTTATGGATTGCAGGTCTATAAGAATATTCGGTTCTTTGACGCGATGACAATGGAGCAGGATTGGGCAAATTACGTTTATACAGCAATTTCTGAATTTTTTCTTCCGATATTGCTCAGTTAATGGCTTCAGCTAAATTATTAGGATTTTAACTCCGGACGAAGTTACAAATATTTAGTTTTAGGTCAAGTAAAAATGTGTGGAGAACAAGGTTTTGCTGCTATGCGACTTTGTAACTCCGCTTTCTTTTTATTTGATAGATTAACTTTTGTAAATAATTTTGATAAGCAAGTTTCTAACCGTAATTAATTGATTCATTTGATAATTGCTAGCATTTTTGAAAATCGGTTAGTAAATAATGATAACGTTTTCTTTCTTCGAACTGTGTTTGGAGAAATTCACTGAGTTGTGTTCATGCCTCGTATTCTTTTATTGCGACAGCGGACTTTGGGATAAAATTTATTTAAACAGAATTGATTTTTGTGACTCTCAGGCTAGACTAATTGCATTATTGCAATTTGTTATAAAATAATTTAATTTATCGCAAGAACCATCAAAAGGCTTTATAAATTTATAAATTTCCGATTTGAATAGCTTCCTTTTCATATTTTAAACCGGAATCTTTAGTTGCCGTTTTGAAATTAAAATTGAAATAAAACTTTCTATAAAACGATACGATGTATTAGGCGGTCGCCTGACTGACCGGTAACTTGATGCAAACTTGTGAATAACAAAGCGATAAGCGCTGTACATCTGCGCTTGGATAAGGAATTCACAGAATTATTTCTAACATGCACATTAATACAATTATAACAATGTTAAAAATATACGCCAGTTGAAATATACGACAAATAGGAACATACAAATAAATAAAATATGATAAAATTATACTTGATTACGAATTTATAAAATGTTTGACGGATTTATTTTACAGGAACACGACATATTTTTACACAATATACGGCTTTGCACTATCACTGAAACTTGTATATAGGTTTTGACACTTATAGGATCACGACGAAGTAGAGTTGCAGGAACATTCTACAAGGACGAAGTTAGTGCGCTATATTGGGCCAGGCAAGGGCTTGTAGACTCAGAAGCACGATGATTTGGAGATTTAGGATCATGACTGGATATGTTTTCATTACACATGATCGAAAATTTCAGGACGAGACGATTTTAAAAATTGGATATTGGTTTTGTCTCACCCGCGTTAGCCACTGATTCCTAGGTAAAGTCTTAAATATGCGGATTAACACTGCTCAAGTCTTTATACTACTAAGGATAATAATAAAGACTACTATACTACTAAGGATAATAATAATAAAGATTTATACTACTAAGGATACGGAGACGGACTGTGGATTAAAAATTTACTAATTCCACCGCAGTCACCAATTTTTTGTACGGAATTCTAATTTTGAGTTTTTAAAAAAACTAGTTAAGTACAAGAAATTAATTTAATAGGACTTTTACAAGTATATTTATTATTCAATGAAATTATGAGATAACGGGCAAGTGTTACCGTTTTGGATGCTAGTTACGAACTGATTTCCAATTGTATAAATGACCAGAGCTTTCCAAACATGCTGACTAGGCATAAGATCGATTACAGGCTTGGTAAGGTATATTATATACGGTACATTTATATTACAGTTCTTGAGCAGAGGTTCTCAAACGTATTTCGACAACTACCTACTTTAAAAGTAAATAAACTTTTAACGCCCTTAATTTTTTTTAAGTGAAAAGCCACTTTAACTCTTTTTTTTAATAATTATATTCTATGTATCTAGTTTGTGTTTAAATATTATAAGTTCTCAGTCCACCTGAGATATTGCTATGTCGATATTTTAAAATGGATCCAACACCCATATTTTTGTATTTCCTCTCTATTTATGGTATTTCCAAATTAAAGATGTCCTGTTATCGTTCTATGAAAGTAGTAGATAAACAATACAATGATAACTGTTATCCCCGAGACACTGATAAATTGGAAAATCAGAAGAAATCACGGCTGCTGATATTATTTCTAACCGATTCTCTCTCTTCTGGTTCTCAAATCCACTGTATGTTTTTTCGTAAGTATGTGACCCGATAACTCCGCAAATTATAAACCGATTTTCAAAATTCTTATTTAATCTGAAGGGATATATAATTACGAAGTAGACCTATATAATTGTCATTAGAATCGGTGCAAAATTTAAATGACTTCAAAAAAGGAGGAAGGTTCACAATTCGAATGTTTATATTTTATATCTACGTTCGCGCATTCCTTTTTTTAAAAGGATCCTTCCGGAATGGTCCCATAAAATTTTCAGGAAAATCGGTTCTGTATTTCTTCTCTTAAATCAAAATAACAAAATTGATTTTATGTATTTTTGCACGCATCATAGATCATTCTTTTGTAGATAATCATATAAAATTTACAGGCAGGTTTTTATCTATTTCTAGCATTATAAGTCTCAGATAAAGCAATTTATTGAAAGTTGTTTATTTGTCAATAAGAGCTATGAGAACTTTATAGTACGATATTGCAGACTGATGGTAGCTGCAGAATCTATGAAATAAAACGCACATCGATGAATTTTACCAGTTACATCTAGGTTGACAAGAAAATGTTTTTTTAAGCGACCTAAAAAATAGGGAGGATCTTAATTCGGATGTCTCTATTTTTTTAGACATGTTCATGCGTATATTCATCACTTGTAAACTGATGTGATTTTTTTTATCTGAAAAGATAAACTACCGAAATGGTAAATTAAATTTTGACCAGAAAAATTATTTTAATACTTTTTTTTTTAAATAATTTTATTAAATAAAAAAATATGACTCGAAAGCACATTTTTAACGTTGAAACACCTTTGAGTTTGTTTTTTTGTGAATTTTAACAGACTTCAAAAAAGGAGCAAGGTTCTCAATTCGAATGTTCATATGTTTTTTTTAAATTCACGTTCGCGCATATCGCTGCCATGAACCGATTTTGAAAATTCTTTTTTTATATTATCATCATTTAAATATATTCCTATCATTTTTTTGGGACCATTCCGGATATCCTTCCGGAATATTAAAGTAAACCATTTCGGTAGTTTTTTTTTTTAAATAAAAAAACAGAATTTATTTCAATTCAAAACAAAAATATTTTTTATAAGATAGAACATTCTTTGTAAATAGTCCTATAAAATTTTCAAAATAATTGATTCACTAGTTTATTTTTTAAATAAAAATAACAAAATTTAGGAATCTTTACCGCAACTTAAGAACTGATTTTAAAATATATTGTTTTTGTCTGATAGGGTACACTTTCACAATAGTCCCACAATTTTTTTATAAAAATCAGATTAGTTCTTTGTTTTAAAAATCAATATAATAGAGAATATATGATTCTAAAGTACAATTTTAAGGCGATTGAAGTCGGTTTTTGTAATTTTATGTCAAATGTATATTGTGTGTAAGTAATTAAGAGCAGTTTGGTTACGAAAGCAGCAACTGTATAGATTTGTTAACTGGAATAATGAAAGTTTAATTCACACCTTGAAATTAGATATTTATATCATTATACAATCGAAAAAGACAATCACGTCTTAGATATCTTTATCATTAGCAGCACAGAGCTGATGAAATATAATAATATACTATTTAAAAAGCTATGAGATTTTCGGTATTTGTTGTTGGCTTTGATGACATGATCCAGTGATCGAAATAGTCATACTCTTCTTAAATTACCAGCAACAATATGTTGTCTATGAATGGCGCAACGTACATCAAGCACATCTGGAATATTATTTTTAAGTAAGCTATGACATACTGTTATTGCCGAAGTGCCATCCATAGCAGCTGAATTGTCTCATCTTTGATAAATCTCATGTAAGACTGCAACAATGCTAGGTTAATAGGTAAAATGGACTGCATCTAGCTTTATTAAGAAAGACTAATCTTCAGATGATTGGTCAATAAGTCTAGAATGTTTTCAGCTATTTCACTTAATAGACTTTGCACAGAATTATTGTACAAAGTTAAAGTTTTGTTACGCTAGCTGAGCAATATGCTTCTTCTTTACATATTGAAATACTTTCTCCTTTATTTATTTTTACTAATATAATAAATGCGAAAACAAACTATGTCAGGACATACAAATTACCAGTAGGATCAAACAATTGTGTTGTAGAACCCACACTTTTGCTATTTACTTTTCAGTGATTATCAGATACGCTGTAAATAACTTCAGGGACTTCTTCGAGCTTAATATTAGAACTAAAAAGAGACCGTTGGTCATATAACATTTTAGAGTGAAGACCAAAATTCAAAAAAACTTCATATTATTAAATATGCCTTATTTCCAACTACATAGCAACCCTTCAGAGATATGTCAACGCTAAAGTTTAAACTACTCATAAATACTTCCAAGAGTCAGTTTTGCAAGCCGCCACGTGGATCCAAAATTAATCTAACAGCGCTAAGTCTGAATGAGAAACCTCTAGATGATGTATAATCACTTTAAATATTTAAATGACTCACTACTCATTTTTAAATGTCCCATGATCGTTAAGATTAGAATCTCTAAGATCCTAATCATTCCCGTCATTTTATTAGGTGCAGAGATATGGTCCGTTTACAAAGCAACCATTTAAAAGCTCAAGACTCGATAGCAGGACCAAGTACATAATTCTGAGATTCTTTGTCGACAAACTATTTTCTGAGATTCAATTGCTTAGACAGAAGTGACAACAGTGGTTTTATACGCAATATATTACCCAGGAGCATAAGATCTAAACAGGTAGATAACAAATGCAGATGAGATGTCAGAAATCGAAACACATAGAAAATCCAACGCGTAATTTAGAAATTACCGGGGTTCAATAGAGCTACCAGTAATAGCAGTAGCCAACTCAATTTACTTAAAAATGAAGTAAATCGTGACTGATTCGAACTATAGAAGAAGTGAGCCATTATATTATTTTAGGAAACTGCTTTGAATAAAGAGCCATTTGACGCTGAAATTAGCAGACGCATCCGACTTGGATACTGTGCATTCGAAAGAAAGCACAAGCTGAAAAAATTCTTTAGTTCAAACTTCTCACAATCCATAAAAAAAGAGTCTAAAACCACTACTGTCACTGTGTGTATATATATATAT
>JAOCPS010284894.1:0-13153 GCA_025505425.1 Graphium colonna | reverse complement strand
GCAATAAATATATTTTTAAATAGTAATGTTGTGTCATATCCTTGATTCTCGAAATTTTCAGTGCCGCCCTCGTATCGTTGGTTTTAAGCATTTTTAACGTTGACCCAATTGTTCGACTCAAATGTTATATAGAAATGTTAATTCGAAGAATTACACTTTTTTATGGAGCTAAAGACAAACAAGCAGACGTTTCACCTGATGGTGAGCGACCGCGTCGTCCATAAATGCACGCAATACCCGAAGAGTCACAAATGCGTTTCCAACCGAGGAAATTAGATATTATAGGTTTATTGGATAGGTTGGATTTGGGATTAACCATTTGGAGAGAAAAAGAGTGAGATAAGAAAAGGGTAGATAGAGTCATCCAGTATCCCCAAAAGTCACGCATATTTTATTTTATGCCGACTGTGTCCAGTGCGGCCGCAGAAATGCAACGAAAGCTTTGAACAGATGTTATCCTCTACCACCTGCAGACCATTTATATATTAAAATCCACATCCACATCCAATACGATTTCCTATTATAAAACGACTTAAAAGAATAAGAATGTTTGACTATATATGTATATTTTTATATATGTGCCCTGATTTTTCTGGAAATTATTAACTTATATTACAAATATTTTTTTTTATTTGAAAGTTTAGGTTTTTTAAAAGCTACCATACAATAGTGATATATGATTGTATACTTTCTGTTTTAAATCACAATTAGTATCAAAAATATGAAATGACACTTATAAGATGTTTAAAATAATTAAGACACATCAAACTGATAAAGATCCTTACAGAAATATCGAACAAAATTGGATAAAATAGTCTAATAACAAAATACTTAGATTTGACTTCTAAAACTGATTTCAACATTTTCTATTTTAAGTGTAATTCAAAGTTTAGCGTGAGTATAGTACAGTAACGCTGGAGTATATGAAACTCATATTTAAAATATTACAATGACCTTATCAAATAGAAGGTTCATTAAAAATCGAACAGGTGTGTAACAGCTGCCTTTGCTAATAATGTATATTCAAATATTCCGCTTATGGTAAATTTGGGTAGTCAAGTTTCCGTTATCTTAATATAACTTTATTTACCTCCAAAGTAATTTAAATAAGTGATACTGTTACAAAAATTTATAAATGAAATAAAAAAATCATTTAATCACTAACTAAGACCAACAGCCAAAGCTTTCAATTGCGTAAACTTGTCGGATTAAATGACCACAGCTACAAGGGATGGAGACCTGAGTATTTGCTATTAATTTCAGCTTTAAATTTTAACTCGTTCCTGAGAAGAAGGGACTTTACGAAAATATAAATAGACAGTCAGAAAGATATACAAACTAAGAACAAGATCAAACAAGAACTTTTAAAGGTTCTTTTTTTTTTCTTGGAATTCTAAAATCTTCTTGGGACCCTAAAATAATATTAGAATCGATTGAGAAACAATTAAATCCGTCAAACACAGAAAATAAATATAAATCTTTTACATATTTAACTATTTGTTATATGAACGATGACATTCGAACATTAGAACATTATAGTACTTGTTCCGATGTGTGATAAAGTACAATATTGATAAAGAGGTTTGTTTATTTGTAAGTCGTCACTTCTCATCCTTTAGTTACTTTTTTTAAATATTTTCTTATTTTTGTTTCTATTTATTTGTAAAATATGCCTTTACGCATTTGGTAATATTTATCAATAATATACACTGTTAAGAAATTTTGTCTTCTTTTCGATGTTTTGAAAACGGCAGGTCCTTTCATCAATGATTAAATTCATTAAGACTTAGAATTATAAATTTAATTGAATGCAATTGTTGCAATACATCAATGAAGTTATGTGCCAAATGAGCCTCAACTTCTCAATCGGAAAAGATAGAAAGATACTCAATTGACCTAAAACTCGTCATAAAAGATACGCCGCGCCTCATGTTAGCTATGTGAAAAATTATTGAAAAATTGCTTTAATTGCTCTGTTCTACGCTTGGTATATGTGAAATCGACTGCCCTGTGGGGAAACCCCCAGGCTGATCGGTCAACGTCCACGCCTCTCCAAAGACACTTAATCAAGACTTACCGATAAACTTTATTTGCAACGGAAGTATTAATTGATCTTATTTTTTTGTAATTTCATACGTTATTATATAATATTATGAAGAAAATTATTTTTCATTTATAAAAGTGTCCCTGTCATGTACATATTGGCGACCATGCTAAGTCTTTTTATTTTTAAAAAGCCATATACAATGAAACAATAATAGTTTCTTATATTGATATTTTAAACAAACACTGAAAAAGATAATATTTTTTTTGTCGTATAGCTCAAAATTGTGCATCTCCTGTTACAATTAAATAATAAATTATTTTTTATGTTTTATCTTGTTTATGAAAGTTTTAGGTATAAATCTTTCGTTTTTCTCTACTTTATCTATTTTAAGGCATTTATCTGAATACATTTTAAGGAAAGATATTAATTAGCCTTAAACATATCTAATGTAATAACCATCATCAGAAGTTGGACGCTTCGCTTTTGTTTTCGTGGATTACGCTTTGAGATATACGCAGACAACCGACCTTGTTGCGGACCATTAAATGAGCATGTTAATCGTACTTATAATGCCTTTGTGTGTTTTTAACATGACATTATCTTACAAAATTTTGTACAAAGTATAAGTGAAGAGAAAAATATCTCAAAATGTCAAACGAATAAATTACTCATGATTAACATTCTAGTTGACGACTAGTGGTACGTCCCTGATAAAAAACTATTTAACTACGAAATTGCTGATATTTCTTTATTTTCTTCCAATTTTAATACGATTACATATTATAAAACCTATAAAAATTATTTCGATTACTAACGTGTGAAGAAATGGGGAGACGGTGTTCAAAATCGGTTGTTATTTTATATTTCTAACCATACAAAAATGGGATTGAATATATCTTCAATCGTTCTAATAGGTTCGAATGTCAAATTTCCTAAACCTCTCAGATTGTTATCTAACAACTCATAAAGACATGAAAATAATTGATTACGAGTTTAAAATATACCAACAATAAATTTATATTAAGACGTAATGTGATCTCTATTAATCCCTGACAGACATAATAGGTTTGGTGTTCCTTTTGTTCTCAAAATTCCTTTTGTTTCATTCTAAAAGACCAGCAACGCTCTTGTAACTCCTCTGATGTTGCGGAAGTCCATGGGCGGCGGTGATGACTTAACATCATGTGAGCCGTCTGCTCGTTTGCCTTCATCTCCATAAAAAAACGGATTATGTATAAAAAAAATATACTTCACCATTAATGAAAATACCAAATTATCTCGTACATAACTTTTTTTTCATCAATAGAAGCAAGATATTTAAGATATTATTTCCACGACAGGCTGACGTATTATGGTTTTTTGTATGGCAACTATGACATTTAAAATAATGTGATAGGCATGAGCAATCACAAATTTATACACGGAATTGAATATACAGAAAATTCTGATGTGGAAATCAACAAAAATTTTAATTAAGAAAAATCTTAAAGTCATTCAAAGACAAGATTGAATTTTCAGCATTTAAAACTAACGTAAACTCTTCTTGCTGTCCTGAATTCTCATCAAATTGTAAATAATGAGATCAGCAGGAAGGAGAAAAAGTAAATCTAAAATATTTATAGTAAATTTGTCTGTATAATTGAAATAAATATGAGTGTTTTATATTAAGAAACTCAAGACAGTTCTGTCTGAATTTTTTGTAAAAGCGAAAAATGCTTTCTTAGTTAGTTATAAACTCTTGAATGTATTTCAAGAGTTTATAACTAACTAAGAAAGCATTAAAATATTAGTATAGTAAATCTGAATGTAAAAGTAAATATCTCAATGTACGTGTTACATACAAGTGCGAAATGTTATAGAAAATATGGACAAAAAAATGAGGTCACAGCCAGATGTATAAAATTCTTCCCTGGTTACCATATAATTAATGGGAGTTCTTGGCGATGACATAACGAGTGACGTCCAATTTCGCAGTTCATTTGAAAGGTAAAGTCAAGCTAGGTTCAAAGAAGCTTGGCGTCCTCAGCAGAGTGAGGCAGTATTTCCAACTGTTCGGCCTTATGCAATTATGCAAAACGCAAGTTCGCCCTCGAATGGAATACTGCTCTCATCTCTGAGCTGGGGCACCTCATTACTTTCTACTTCCATTTGACCACATTTAACGTCGAATTTCTTGAATAATCGACGACCGAGCTCTTTCCGGTCGGCATGTCACCCTGGCTCTGTGAAAGGACGTCGCATCTCTTTGCGTGCTGTTCCGTATGTACCACGGGGAGTGTTATGAGAAATTGTTCGGATTAATACCTGCTGCTAAAAATTCAAATTTGAAAGTACAATTTTTTTCTATTTTAATGCAAAACATGCATTTTTTTTTAAAAAAAATGCATGTTTATAACATGCATTTTTTTTAAAAAATGGCAAGTTTTGGCAAAACAGTGTTTATCTCTTAAAAATCGCACGGTCCAATCAGAATTATTAATATTTATTAAAAAAAGGTAATATATCCTTTTATTTCTAGCTAACCTTATAAATATCTATGTACATGTATAAAAACTAATAAAAAAATATCGATTTGGAAGCACGGCCTCCTCCAAGGAATACCACTTGTCTCTACCTCGCTTTAGACTGTATCCATCAAACGTGATATAACGGTCGCAATGACGTCATACTTCCATCGCTTCTTTGATGTCCTATGTCAACAAAATGAGGTAAAAGGTATCCCAAAGTTTTTAAATATATTTTTAAAAGTAATATACGGGGATATCAAGCAACACTAAAGGCTATGAACTCCACGAAGTCGTATTTTGTTTAGAAGTCATTTTCCAAATTAATTTTATTTTATTAAAAAGTTTTTGTAATGTATTTTTATTGCAAGTAACATTCGTTCTAAAAGTCCTAAGTCCTATTAAGTAAACGTTGGATTGGATTCCTCAGAGGAAATGGGAACGTTTTCATCCTCTCCATTCCATACGTAAAATGAGATGAAACGAACAGCTCAGAACCCATCCCGATGGAGGACTATTCTCTCTATTACAGTACACAGCTTTTTCTACAGCTTAATGAACATCATCCATGCACCAGAAGAGCTGTTGCATGGATAATGTTCATTTGTAGGCAACATAACCGTTACCTTCTTTGAAATGGGAACTAGCAACATCCAGTTTGTAGTACAAGAGCCTGAGTCCACATAGGCAGATAAATATACAAAATTTACAAAAGACGTTTGATCAAGTCAAAAATGTCTTTATATATAATACTTCATACATACAAACTCGTATACTTCAATGTTTTGGACAGGTTATTTTTTTATGATGATAATTTATATCATCATTTATAGCACAATTTTTTTTATATATATCATCAAATGCCCGAAATACAACGTAAATGTTGAGTTATCAGTATTCTTCTCTGACTTATATGCTTATACCATCAATAATAATGATATTTCCTCTCCAAATGAAGTGTTTTTAAAACCAAATTGTTTTAACTTAATATAAAATGTTACTTAAATTATTGGCTACAATAGTAGTTACTTTTGTTGTTATTCAATGTAATACTGTATATAAAATGCCTGCTCGGCAACGATCATCAAAAAACAATATTGCTTGGTTGTAGGTTTACATCACGAGCCCAAACGAACTAATATTCAGACTCTGGGTTTTACATAACGGCACTTATGTAGACAAGACTACGTAGCCTTTTTCAATAAAAATGCGATGACGCTTTCAAAATTTCATCGATCGGCGATTTTCTCGTATATAAATTATTTTCACCCACAATCGTGATTACAAACAACGTGAAACTTACTAAACAAGTTTATTTTCATAGAAAATTATAACTACCGATTTCAAACGCGTTAAAAGTTTAATTTCGAAACCTAACTTCCCTGTTATTTTGTATTTAAAAACAAACTATTATTTTTATATAAAAATTGTGGGATCATTATTGAAGTGTACCCTATAGGACAAAAAAATGTTTTTTTAAATCAGTTCATAAATTGCGAAAATATATATAAATTATTCCTAAATTTATATTTCAAAAACAAAGTAATGAAGCAATTTATTTGAAAATTTTGTGGTACTTTGCACAAAGAATGCTCTATCATGCGAGAATTTTTGAATTTGGTTAAAAAAAGTCGCATTTTATCTATTTTTCATTAATTTCAATTTACAATTAGCTAGTAATTACCTATTAGCTTTTCTTGTACATCTTATTATAAACTGCTACCTGAAACATTGAGTCTTGTTATACAAAGGAATAAAAAACAACAGGTCATTTTTTTATGATTGTGTGCGTGACATCTGGCTTTTACACTCGCTTAACGTTATACCGTTTGTTCACTAATGATACCAGTTGCCAGACAATTGCAATGGAAATAGGGTTAAACTTTGTGAAACCCAGAATCATTAATTAAGAAAATGCTATAGTAATATGCAGTTAATACATAAAACTAGCTTATTATTTATTACTTTTTATTGTTTTGTAACTATAAAATATGTAAAGTAAAAAAATGTGTAGTAAAGATAATTTTTTTTATATTTTTTTAATCACTGCATTATTGTTTCGATCAGCGTATAAAACGCTTATATACGTGCACTAATGCAGGCTGCAGAAAAACCGCTTCTCATTAAATTTAAATAATACACACCATTAATTTTCTTTTGGATGTGCTCAGAATAAATCACTTTTCTATTGTTAATGAATTGCCCAAACGTTTTCATTTTAAACGCAATTAGATTTCTAGACTAGACTATCACTAGACTCTATGTTTATTGTAATTAATATAATATTGATGTATGAAGATTACGATAGTTTCATAAATCTTGTTGTTATTTATTTGTCAAAAACAATTCACATTAAATCCATTTAAAACATCTACATTAATTAATATTTAATCAAAAACATAGGTATATAAATACTGTGAATTATGATAGAAAAATCAATCGATTTGTCTTTAATCTCTATAAATAGAGTAATTCTTGTCTAGTCTAGTCTCTTGTCGTTTAATTTAAACAAATATTGATTACCTCGATCGTTTTCCGAGAGTTTTTTAAATGGGTCTCTTAACAGATTTCCGAACTTAAACTTTACTGACAACTTTAATATTTTTGCGACTTAAAAACAGGAGCCCAATAATTGTTTCACCATTATTCCTTTTCCGGTTAATTTTATACTAAAACATTATTTTATTAGAAAAACATCCTGCATTTTATAGTATTGTAATGTTTTTAAAAAAGTCTATCAATTTGGTATAAGAAGCCACACATTGCTTATGTGGATCTACTTTACATCGTGGAGAGTGAAATCTCATATATAAGGCACGAAACTACCGTTTAATATAAAAATATTCGAATAGATTTCCTCACCATTCAATGTATTAATTTGATCGTAGCATTTATCCACAATGCATTCGTATTTCGTACATCTCATTGGAAAGTTATTTATACATCAATTAAACCTGGACTCATCAAAAAGTCACACAGTCTTCTCACCTCCCTGTTAAACTATTTGGTCACTTCGGGTCACACGGGAAGTAGTTCAAATCGCGGGTAAAAAAATGTAGTTGATTTGAGCCAAGTCCGACAAATAGTATCAATAACTGTTAGATTCTTACTGCAGGTTTTCTAATGTAAAAATGGTTTCTTAAGCAGTGGGAAGTCTAACGTTATCAAAAAGCAATAAAAGTGAAGTTCGATTGACGAGTCGGGTCTGTTTCACTGCGAGTTTTGACATCATGTTGTCATTGTAAGTTTAGACAAGATCTGAGAAAACTGCAGTAAAACACACCACTAGGTGTATTTTACTTAATATAATATTTTATTCACTACTAAGTTACCAGCAAATCTTCAATATTTTTGTGTCGATAAGCTTCTTTTTTAGTCATTATTGTGGCATTTGACAAAGAAGTAAGAGGTCAAATATGAAAAAGAAAATTAAAGAGCGTGAGCTCCATATAGTTAAAAAAAATATTTAAAGCTGCGGCTCGATATGTAATCTGCTTGAGATCTATCTAATTTATGAACGCAAGGTCGTTTATTTTGAAAGAAATACTTTGGGAAGGTCGCAACACAAATCAGTAAACCACATACTTCGCTCCTGTACGTCCATTACTCGCTTCAATACTTCTCGAGTGAAATCAATGGTTGAACGGCCTTGCTGAAAGGCAAACTGCTTATTAGATATAGTCTGTATTTCTATCAAAAATTCCGTAAGTCGGGAATAAAGACCGTTATCTAAAATTACGCTGACAGCTGGTATTACTGCTACAGGTATATAGCTCTCCATCTCCTTCATGCTACCTATTCCTTTGAATAGAGGCGATACTTTATTCACTTTCATGCATATGGGATGGGTATCTTCCAGTATGCAGGGATTAAATAAAACTGCTAATATGTTCGAAACTTGCATAGAGATGGTGATTAGAAGATATTTATCTCAACAATTTAGCCTATAAACTCTTATAGTTTGGAAACATATCAGGGATTAAATAATAGGCGCAATTAACCTACATATAATAGTAAATCAATAAAAATAACTGTTTAGTTATCATATACTAACTCGGACTATTGACCTAAATAAAATGCAACTTCGTGCCAGAATAAAAATATATAAAGAAAGAAGTTCTATCTAAACATGAATCCAGATTTAAAGCAATTTATGTTTCTAAAAATTACGTTTCTGTTTTGTTTCAAGTTACTTATAGGTAAATTGTGAGAAAAAGGTATTTTCTTTAAAATTAAACTTATAACTTATAATTTTTAAAAGTAAAAATACCTGCATTCAACTTGAAAGTGATAGCACTTTCTTATTGATTGTCATAAAATTGCGGAAAGGCACTTTTTATCGATATTGTTTATTAAAAAAATTGGTAAACAAAAATAATAATACACAAAAAATTGGTTCATACAGTATACTTATTTACTTTAAAAAACATGGAACGAGCTCATTACTAGGTTGTGTTATGTTTCAAGCAAACATTAATGTTACAATAAAATTTAACACATAAATTATACCTAACACTTTCTTAAATTTGTATAGTAAAAATTTTTGAACAATTTCTTAGATTTGGTTCTCAAAATGTATACGTTGTCCCATTACCTATTCATTTATCATCATCTGTCAGTCATAATGACAAACATATTGTATATGAAAGTCTTGCATACATAATGTGTACATCATTAAGTTTTTAAATAGTACATATTTGACGAGCCACACTCTATAGAGAGTGCCTTAATCTATTTAAACAAATTTCTTAATGATTCTTTGGGAAACAGTTATAGATTGCTCGAATTACTTTCTTTTAAAAAACGAAGACATTATTTACTTTAGCTAAGGTTCACCAACGCAAAATAGTATAAAAAATAACTGCAATATACTAGACTACATTACTTATATGCGTAATGTTAATATGCAAAATCCAATTAACTTTTCTCATTTTAGGTTGAAAGTTGCCATGCCAATTTTAATAAGTAACCGCAGGATATCCTCGTTCCTAACTTTCGGCGCGGCAGATCCTCCAACCTGCCACGCGTGGTGTGCAAGTGGTGCAAGCGGCGAGGACCGCTGGCGGGCCCTCGCCGTGCTCCTGCGGATTGCCAGCGTTTTGCCTGCCCGCTCGCGCTCCCGCAGGGCATCTTTCTAGGCCGCTATGACTTCGCGTCTAAACGAGGCAATAACGGCCTAACTCTGCTCGTTGTTGGCCATCGATTGGACGACGGCCAACAGCGACTAGTCCCCGCCCAACTGGCGCCCCCGTCTCAGCCTGTGCACACAGCTGATGATCGTAAAGAGTGACAAAAAAATTACTCGTTACATAACCAAATTTTATTTTAAGATCAGAGAACAAAGAAAGAGCTTAAACGAGATCAACAAGTTGAGGAGAAGGGTGAGACAAGTAATCTTCGTAACAAGATTCATACGACAAATTTTAAGCTACATTATTAAATCGCAGATATTAAGAAAGACGAAAGTATTTATTAAACCAATAGATTTGCGACACACAGAAACAATATTTGATGTCAAACTTCTACCGGCTTATCAATTGAGGTCTAACCATGAAGATATTTTTTAATTTATTATGTTGATATATAATGAAATTATAACGTCCAATGTAAGTATTTTTTTATTAAAACCGTGGATATTTTAACGAGCAATTGCGCACCTTAAATTTTAGTAATCGTCCACGTTTCGGTTCCGTAGGTCGTTACCGGTAGGACGTACTGGTTAAATACTTTGGACTTAAGAGATTGTGGTATTGATGATCCATGAATATGTCGTAGCTTTTCGAATCCCGCCCAGCCTAAGCGTCTTCTTTGGTTTGCCTCTTTCTTAATGTTATAATGGCCTAGTTGAATAGTTTGGCCAAAGTAGGTATATTTTGGCCATTTTTCTCACTGTATTAGATTCGTATTCATTTATCCTAAATTTGACCACGTGTTTTCCTACCGAGCTCAACTTTATGGCTACCCTTTCAACAAAGACGTCCTTTACGAGCGCTAACAACTGTGACTCTCCACCTACTCTCACTTACATATCATCTCGCTTTCAGTACCTTAGTGAAGGCAGTAACAAAAGTCTTTGCTCAAAGTAAAGGCAGTAACATAAAAAATATCAAAGTAGTAAAACTTAATGAAGCAAAAATAGTTCTTTTGTAACCTTGAGACATAGTTTGTGAAAGAAAAAAGAGGGACGCAGTGAACCATAAAAATAATTATTATAAAAAACAATATATTTTTTTAAAGATACGCTGTCCTCGCCATAAGCTCTGTGGATTGTGTTGCAAGGGTATGTGTGTGCTCTATATAATTTATTTTGTGAAATTAATTGTTTGTTGGACTGTTTTAATAATCAAACATTGAAATTAAGTTCAGTAATATATTCGGTATTCAGAATTTTAGAGACTACAAAATTAGATAAGGTGATTGTGAAATACTACAAAATATTACTATATTTCAAATTTCATAGATACATTTGCAGTTTAATTTCAAATGTTATTTATGGTCAAAGGTTAAGTTTTAAGAAGTCTTTATGTCTTTATGTCTTATTTCAAACGTGCATCAACTAAGCAAAAAAAAGGGTAACCCGGTGGTCATACGACAAACGGTCTAAATTTATTCGTTATTACCATTAAAAAAAAAAATATGTTGATTCAAAATGTAACTTACAACCTTCTTTTTAACTCCTCTTACATAATTTCTGAAGTGTTGTCCCATATTTTTATGCATATCAACGGTTGCCCAGGCACTAAATTGCAATATTGAACATACAGTGTCATATAAATATAATTTTAAAAAATTGTAAAGAAAATTAATAATTTACTAATGTTTAAGTAAAAGAAGCTTTTTAACATTTCAAAAGTTCTCTGGAATAAGGAAGCTGTGTTGCAATAAGCTGCTATCATTGCCATTTTCACCATTTGGTAGAACAGCACAACATCTTGAACCTAGCTTTTAATTCACTTAAAGGCCGCCCGGAGATTTCTCATCTTACACAATAAGGCAAGCATTAAATGAAATGTATAACAAAGTTTTCGACATTATAGGGATGGAAAATTCTACCCTAAACTTGCCCGCTCCATTTCCCTCTCAATTTCGTATTTGTTTTTAACCTTTCATAGGTACTCCAGATGTTTTATCCAATATATATATATATATAATCAAGGCTGGCAATGCACCCAACGGCGTGTAAGTCTTCGGATGTTGTTGGTGTCCATGGGGGAGGACTTCCTTTAATATTTTTGTATTATATTATTTACTTTGACGCGCTAATATATCAACTCGTTTTGCTTTACTGCAGTTTCTTTCAAAGAAATCAAAACAACTGTCCCTGCTATTAGTTCCTCTGCCGTTGGACCTGACAAGCTAGGTAGAAGAATAATCATTTTTATTCTAAATTATATTCATACAAATATTACACATATTATGGTTTTTTCCTTGGAAACCAGATCTTTCCCTTTCTTTTGACGTAAAGCTTTTGTTCGTAAACTTACAAAATGCTCAAATACATCACTATTCGCTCACTCGACATATCCTGTCCTTTCTTTCCATTGAGCTTGAGTGCTCTATTATTAAACAATTTTCTACCATTGTATTTGTAAACCACTTAATATCAGTCAGGTTTTAGACCTGACCTTGGCCCTGAAGTTCTTCTATAGGTTTAAACAATCCTTGCCTATACCAGCAATAGTAACGCTTATGCAGTCCCTAATTTTCCCTTTAATCTATTATGATGACATGTGCTGCCTTGACTTGAATGTAGATCAACTCAATAAAATAGACCGATTTCTATTCAGATTCCTTTTCATTCATCCTAAATTTTCGTAACGTTCGTAACGTGTCTGTCTACCATGTTCAACTTGAATAACTACCCAATCGCCAAAGATGCTGTTTACAAACCAAACACTAATAACTCTTAATTTTTTCTTAGACTCTCTATTTACTCCCCACTTACATATTCTCTTTTTCAGTGCCTTAGTTAGTCAGTAACAAAAATCTTCGCTCAAGGCATTACCCTCTAATATATCTATATGTACACACACACACACACACACACATTTATACAGCTTTCTTCTCTGAAAGGTTGATTGGAACACAATGACATTGGCATTAAGTCCGTCGTCGTACTACCTTGTACAGAAGTTTTAATAAATAAAGTAAATATATCCTCATGGTATGAGCGCAAAAATAGAGATAGAAGACGTTCACGCTTGTTTCATGAGCTAGTGAGATGTTATAGACAATCATCCCACTGTAATCAAAATTATGTCACTTATGTAAAACTAAACATTTATCATTATATATTGTCATAATACTATTTTTAAATTGTTATTTATATTCAAATTGTTATATAATGTAAAAACACTTAATGTAATATTCTGATGTACTATAGCTAGTTTGTAAAGTATTAAGCTTAAAATTACTGACACTGGATTTTCTAACCAAAATAAAAATAACAAATATTTAAATAAATCAATCCACCCAACATCATATATTAGCTTGAAATAGAGATTAAACAACACCCAACGCTATTGAATGCGGAAGATTGTAAATAAAAACAATATCTTGAACCATATTGAATGAACGGATCCTTTGTGTGTGTATATATATA
>JAOCPS010284783.1:0-13154 GCA_025505425.1 Graphium colonna | reverse complement strand
GTAGAAGTGCATGTGAAGCTGTGAAAAGACGTTATGCTACCATCTGGTTCCATACAATTTTTATAAACATCGTTCTAATAGTTTCTTTTACAATAAAAAAACTGTAAAGAATGTCAGGAAGTGTCAAAAAAGTTCACTTCTAATGTGTTTAAAGCCGGCATCGCAATATCAAATTTATATATAAAAAAGTAACAGCCTATTATTAAATTATCCCACTGCTGGGCTAAGGCCTCCTCTAGAACGAGGGTATAGGACAGTCCACCACGCGGCCCAAGTGCGGATTGGTGGACTTTACATATCTTAGTAATATTATTTCTTAGATACGCGGGTTACCTCACGACGTTTTCCTTCGCCGCAGAGCACGTGGTAAATCAGAAATATTATTTCTTAGATATGCAGGTTTCCTCACGATGTTTACCGCCGCAGAGCACGTGGTAAACCAGCACTTTAAATTGAAGACAACGAATCTCCTTAATGTCATCCAAGCCCTTAGCATAGATTGCTTTTGTCACTATGATGTCATCTATGTAAGAATATGACCATACATCGACGTGATGACGTCAGTGACCAACTTTGCAGTATTCGAGACAAAGGAACTGTTAATTACCATTTTTTTTTCTTTATTTAAAGAGTTCAAATCTAAAGGATAAAAGTAGAAAACAACACATTTGTGTTCAACAACATAACTTGTAAAAAGCATGTGTCTAAGTAACTAAAATAGTTTTTTATTTTATAATAAGTCGTCGTCAAAATTTTAATTTTAAAATTTCTATTATTTGTTTTTTTTATTTTTAAATAACTTTTATATTTTATTTTATAACTTTTATATTTATGAATTCACGGTGTTGCCCCTGTAATTTTTTTATTTTTTGAAAACCTAAATTGTCCATTATTGCATTTTGTCTCAAAAAGTATCAAATGATTATTAGTGGTATGTTGTTTTAATTTTCATTAAAACAACATACCATACATTACTGGTACGTTGTTTTAATTTTCATTAAAACAACATACCATACATTACTGGTATGTTGTTTTAATTTTCATTAAAACAACATACTATACATTACTGGTATGTTGTTTTAATTTTCATTAAAACAACATACCATATATTACTGGTATGTTGTTTTAATTTTCATTAAAACAACATACCATACATTACTGGTATGTTGTTTTAATTTTCATTAAAAGAACATACCAGTAATAATTGTGATGTTCAACGATTTTTAAGTTTACGTTTTGTTTCGCGCTGTGCATGTAGCCAGGAGTAAGAAATCATTTAAAATATTGCTTATGTTCCGAAAAAATACCATATAACAAAATCTTGAAAGGAATTTATGTCTATCTGTCTCTTTGTTTGTCTGTGTGCTTTGTACGTTCACCCTATAAATAGTCATGAAATAATGAGAAAAATATAAGGTTTAATTTATGTGTAATACGAATATCTATTTTACCGTTTAAAAATAAATCTTTCAAAATTTTAAGAAAAACTGCAGGCAACAGTAACTACATAAAAATGTAGCGACATATTATTTCACTGACATATACACGAATGCACTAACGTTATAAGTTATATAATATTTTCTTATATATTATTATATGAATTCTAATTAAAAAAGGTTTTTTAACAAGGTTTACAGGCGTATATATAATGAAATATTAAAGCAAACAATTTTAAGAAACCACGGCGTACAAACTTCGAGCTCATTTACACCGAACGAAAATAACCGTGGACCGCATTCACACCGCGCCGAACGTACATACGTATCGTTCGTACGTGTGTCAATATTTTCACGTTCATTAACACCGCGATAAGATAAGTCGGACATGACTGTGACATAACGTTTGTTGACAGTGATACCCCTTGATTACCTGTCACGCCTCGCGACACGCTGCGGTTATTTTGGTTGGTTAGCGCCTCGCCACGGTTACGGTGTAAATGTGGCCGGGCTTAAGTCGAAATCCAATGGTGTGAATGCGGTTGACGTAATGTTTTAACCGACTTCAAAACGGGAGGCAGGTTTTTTGCAAATGTTTCCATGTTTTTTTTTCTATGTATGTTCGCGCACTACAGCCATTTATGATCCGATTTTAAAGATTCAATTTTTATCTGATAGGGTATACTTCCGGAATGGTCCCTTAAAATTTAAAAAAAAATCAGTTCAGTTTATTATTTCTAAGAGTTACGCGAATATTTGACATTTTAAATTAAACACCTTTACGGATTTCATCGAGGTTTATTTTTAAGTTTTTATCACACGACGTTTAGAACCCTTTTACTTTCCGACTTCCTTTTCGGCTGAGGTATTTGTCCTGGTGTCACTTGTCAATGCTGCATACCGTCAGCTTGAATTTTAATTTATAAAAGCATCAACTTAATACAACTTGACTACACTAGCTTTTGTGACTCGAACTAAGTTCGTAATATTATATTGGCACACGCAACTGTCTTTTAATATTCTCAAAGTTTTCTAATAACGCGCATAAAGAATCTTCAAAAGTAATATTAAACTTTTGTCTTAACAGACACAACTTAACCTACCTTTTTATAAATATTGAAGCAACTTAATCAAAAAATTTCTTCAGCAACAACACGGAATATTAAAAATAAACTTCACTTTTTATTTAAAAATAACATTAACAAACTTCACACTCGTCTATATATAATAAGTCAACAATTTCGATTGAAAAGCTGGCACATAACAAAATTATTAACATTAAAATTGGTTACAATAAAAAGCCCGCCAAATTTTCGCGCGCACAGACCAAAAATAAAATCGAACTGACACAACAACTGTCTTGCCACTAATTACGAAACAAAAACAAGAAACCGACAGTGTTGCTACTCTTGAAATATGAATCACAAATGTTGGGATTTGTTCACCCTACGTTACTTCCGAGTAACGCGTTATCTTTTGATAAAATGTCTTCGCTTACCTTCTTATCTTTGTTAATTTAGTAGCATTGCAATAGGTCTTGGAGATAAGGTTTTTAATAAAAGTATTTGTTTTATTTTACGTAATTAATAATTATTATATATCTATATATTTCATATAAATTGTGACTTGTGAAAAAATAGGTGGTAGGGCATAACATCTTTTCACAGCTTTTGCTGCACCTCTACGGCCGTGCTCACCCGGGGAAGTATCACCGCCCTTTATAAAGTTGGCATAAAATAAAGTATGCATGACATTTGGGGATGCCGGATGGCCACTCCTACCCTTTTCTTTTCCTATTCCTATCCCCTTCAAATCGTTAACCCCGACCAAATCCTATCCAATAAACCTATTCTATCCATTATCCCAGTTCCACAATGCACTCGCAACTCTCCGAATGTTGCGACTGTCTATGGGCGACAGGATCGCTTATCATCAGGTGAACCGTCTGATCTTTTGTCTTCCTTTCCATAAAAAAAAATATTCACACCAACCGATCTTTATAACAACAATAGAAACCGAAGCAATTGTTTTCGGAATTGATGCATCTATCTGTCTGTGTGTCTGTTTGTGTGCTTTGTATGTTCACCCCATAAATAGTCATAAAATAATCAGAAAAATATAAGGTTTAATTTATGTGTAATACGAATATCTATTTTACCGTTTAAAAATAAATCGCTCAAAATTTTAAGAAAAACTGCAGACAACAGTACCAAATAAAAATGTAGCGACACATTATTTCACTGACATATACATAAATGCCCTAAAGTTATAAATCATATAATGTCTTCTTATATATTAATATATAAAATCAATTTAAAAAAAATGTTTTTTAACTAGCTTTTACAGGCTTATTATACACTTTATGGATTTACGTCGTTAAATTAGAGAGTTTTTATGGACACCTTTTAGCTCCATCAGCAGATCAGCTCTAAGTCATTTAGACACTTCCCATTTCTATATGGCAAACCGTACCAAGATGTATCAAGTTCAAACAAAGTTATCGGAAACTCGACTTGTTATATTAACTACTACAGAAGTTATTTTTGTAAAAAAAAAACCTTGGGTTACAGAGATATTTGATAAATTCACAAAACGTATTCATACAGCTTCTGTTGCATTCTACATCACTTTGACAGATAGCGCAAACGTCATGTAGGTGAAGCAAAATTCACACTTTTATATTTTAAATTAAATTCCTCGCTTAAAATCAAATCCATTAAGCCAAGTCTTTAAAAAATTATGAAAATAATTACTAAATAATTTTGATCTTGATGCAAGAGAATTCTTGGTACTAGGTTTGGGCATTATCCTTTCAGCTTAATCGGAATCCGGAAAGTGGGTCTAATTTAAATAGCAAGATTTGATTACAAATACACATGTAATTGGTAAAAAAAAATAAATCTTGTAAAAAAACGATGAAATTTTATGAAATATCCTACATATAAACGGAATGCTTACACCTGGAAAGAATCTTAACAGAAACCTTGATTGTACAAAAGTGTTTTTTGCAAGATAACAAAAAAAATCAAAGAATCACTACAATAGATGTTGTAATAACATAACTGTCTCATTAACGTCAGTAATTAATCTTTGGTCATTTATTATCTGTAAAAAATAGAACAATGCCGTAAGATTAAAGTTACAAGTATATGCATGAAGAAATCTTATACTAAGAGCAAACGTCAAGTCGGATTTGCTCTTCTAAAATTGCCTGTGAATTCTTAGCTCTATTTCACCTGTATAAATTTACTTATCCGTTCTTAATTAATAGAATCAGGCGTTACTTTGCGGAAATCCATTGTATACAATTCTATAAGACCGTTTAATTAGCAATATTCCGTAAAAAGAAATCCCCTAACAACCTGCAAGCAAATATATGAGCGCACGCACAAGCATACGTTAGGCCTAACGCATGCTTATGCGTGCGCTCATATATTTGCTTGCAGGTTGGTAGGGGATGTTTTTTCGCGGAATATTGCTAATTAAACAGTCTTATAGAATTATCCGTTCTTGCAAAAGCGTTTTGTTTTATAGTCTTAAGCCTACCGTGATCTATCCAAAACTTGAACAATTTTTTGATTTGGACTGGTAGTTCCTGAGATAAGCAGGTTCAACTAAACAAATTAACTCGAGGACTTGATAATATTAAAACACCACCATGTAATAATATTAAGATACCACAGAACGACAGACGACAAAACAGAGACAAAAAATCATTTATGAAGCAAGGTAAGCCCATGTATAATAAAATTGCACGCTCTAATGTTGATTCTTAGGTCTTCGTAGATCATGACGAGATTTTTGATACAGACTAGTAAATCCACATTATTTAGAAAAAGCAACTGTTGAGATTCTCGCCCGCTTTTCTTAGCAAAATCAGTCGTCTTGCGACCACTTCTTCTTCTTCTTTTATATCACACTGGACTCCATCGTTATTATCGATGATTTTGCCAACGACAAGGTTGAAGATATCTTATAAAGCTAAACGAACGGAAAATAAGTAATAAATATCCTTCAGTGACATACTGTATCCGAGTATGATTTGATAAATGGCCGGTGGTAGCTAATGATTTCAGTTCAAACCGCTGAAAAAGGCATCACAAACATTTATATTATACCTATGGAAAATTTTGACATTTCATAAAAAATTGTAAGCGTCTACGTGAATAAAGATATTTTCAATTTGAATAAAGAAACTTGTAAATGTTTCTGCTTAATTGAAATTGGCATTTATTTCGCTATTTTCTGCTCCGTCTTTATTAATCTTATCCCAAATATCAAATGTTGCTGTTGCAAATAACCCTTGATCAATGTTTGAAAACTTTTCAAAAAGAGTTCCGTGTCATTCAGATATGGTACTTTCTATTGGTCCAAAGGTACTCTCGACATTTTTAATAATAGTTTGAATTATAAAGATACCGAAGCGTAATAAAACGAACTGACAACTAAACTTAATTTCGTTTTTGCATTTTTTGCAACGATCAGAATATAATAAAATATCTATGAAAAGAACAAAATGATAATCTTTTGCCCTTTGTAATATAGTGCTCAAATAAATAGCTCTTCGTCAGTTCATTCCAAACCCTCCGGGTTGTGTCATACTTGTCCATAGTCATTGGATGCTTTCCAGCTGACTTGCCTTGGAAAAGACGAGACCATGAGCTTAGAGTGTTGCATCCACCAGCTTGTTAAGTTATTGAAAGTTGCCATGGATATAGGAGAAGCTTCATATAATTGTTACAGTGTTTTAAAAGTGGGAATGTTTATTTTTTAACAAAAACATTTTTTTATAGTGGATTTATGTAATTTCTACTTATTGAAGATAATAGTGCAAGCTCTATAAATGTACAATGCCCAAAAATGTATCAAAATCAAAATTATAGTAATTATCTCCGTAATTTTCTTACGATTTCTCAAAAATTACACTTCATGCATTTGACTTTTGAACGTTGGATGTTGATGCAAATCAGTATGGTATGCCATATAAAAATTGGCAATATCATTTGTAAGCCTTTAAATTCGTTATTTACTAAGGATTCTTGATAAACAATTCTAATAATCTAAACTAATATTAAAAATTTCAAAGTATGTATGTTCGGATGCCCGTTAGTGTATCACTCAAACTCGAAATATGAATTTGGACGACATTTTACACTCTAATTTTACTGGTTTATTAACTAGATTAACATGGATTTCAGAGCACCTAAGAAAAAATACACATAGCACTTTAGTAATAGTAGCACATTGAATGATTAATCTTTGTAGTTATTTTTGTTTATTGTAATTTTCTACAACTTAAATAAACCTACATAAAATTTAAATAATGACAAATGACATTTGACCACAGCTAAAGTACGCGGGCGTGAGAGCTCCCAACTTTACAAATTATACGGCGACACACATCTTTAATGTTTGTTAAAACACAGTTTTTATTAACTGAATGACATTAATTAAAAATGTCGCCACTGGTTGGATATCTTCATCGGATGAGACTCAGGTCACGTACGTTGTCGGAATGCCCCAAGGACCGTTTTTGTTTGCTCAACTTTATTAACGTTCTTTATTGACAGATGAAATATCGGTTCCGCTAATTAGAGGAGATTACGTCATTAAATAGTAACATATAGTAATAAACTAATATGACTTACGTATCAACAAGTTTATTGTTGATTAGTAAATTTTTTCTAATAATATAATAATTCTTGCTTCACTTGTGTTAAAGCGAATTTAGAGTGACTTTTTCCATATCTGGATCTTTAGGTTATCTTTTTCTTTATAAATAAAAAAGTTTTCGGCGTCATGTTACATTTTATTCTTACGTATAGAGTATGTATAAGTATTTATTTATTAATATGTATTTGTGTAATCGCCTATATATGTACATTTTTATAAAGAATATATGTACCTATGTGTATGCATGTGTGTATGTGTTTAGCTATATATTTAAATATATTGGTTTTATTATTTAAAAAAAAATAAGTGAGTTTTTTTCACAGTATTATGTCTATATCTATACCTGTTTATGGAGCATTTTCTTCAGCTCACCTGCATTTTCTCACCACATCCTAGGTTGACTGGTAGACAATGCATAATGGAATTAGTTCCACCTATTATGATCCAGTAAAGTATAATACACTGGGTTATAACAGGCAATAACCATCTTTAAGGTTTTTCAATTCTTTAGGAACAATTCTTCTTTCGGAAGTAACAGGACCAATATGGAGAAGGTTAGCAAGGGATAGGGAGGAATGGAAGTTACTAGAGAAGGCCTTTGTCGAAAGACAAGCTATGCGCAAAAATAGTTAAAAGTGAAGTGATTTAAGTGTAGCTAATGTGTTTTATATATAAATAAGTACCTATACAGATTTATACTTTTTTATAACTAGCAATAAGGCTAATATATAAATAATAACATCCACGTATACATTCAATCTAATATGCAGCAAAGGCATGGTACCGTAAGAAACGAGCACATTCCCAATAATTATTAAATAAAAGTAACAGTCTATTTACAAATTGTACCACTGCTGGGCAGAGGCCTCAAGACAGAGTGTATAGGGCAAAGTCCACCACACGGCCAAGTGTGGATTGGTGAACTCAGCATATCTTAGAAATATATTCTATCTCTATTCAGGATACTCGTTTTATTTATCTAAAAGTAATTAACAGCCTATTTTTATATTGTTCCACTGCTGAGTAAAGGCTTCCTCTACACAGAAGATATAGGGCATAGTCCACCACGCGGCCCAAGTGCAGATTGGCGGACTTAAATCTCAGAAATATTATTTCTTACATTTTCCTTCACTGCAGAACACGTGGTAAGCCAACACTTGAAATTGCAACTAGAAAATTAACAATTTCATTGATACCGGCACCGGGGATCGAACTCAGGTTCACCTCGAGTAAACATAATTGAAGGCAAGCGCCCGGACACTGAGCTATTACGGCTCTATTTTTATTTATTATCTATGTACATATTAATCCCTACACTATTGCACTTTAGTTAGTGATTATACTACGGTAGTAATTATAGGTTGTATACATGACCGAGTTCGTCCGTCAGACGACTAATGGTCCGTTAAATCGCCTCAGTATTTGGGTTACACTATTATCTTACACTCTGTTCCCTTCGCATTGTCTTCAAATGATATACAGCTTTTATAAATTCAGAATGTAATAGCTAACAACTATGCTTATTTTGGATCGCTTTAAAGCATTGCTTTTGATTCTAGTGTCTTGACTTGATAAAGGTAGAGGTTCTCAATTCCCTATTTTCTTGACTAGAAAAAGGTTCTCAATTCCACCGGATGGTTTCTTTAATTGTTTTTTTGTTCAAGCGAATTTCTCTGTAAGTTGTGAACCATTTACCAAAATCCTTTTTTAATGTGATAGAATATAGTTATGAGGTGGTTTAATATAATTTTCATGAAAATCGATCAAACAGTTACTTTTTTTAATCAAAATAACTGAACTATTTTACGAACATTCGCTTCTAAGGCGTTTGAATTCGGTTTCGCTTTGTGTGGAAAAAAAATAAAAAATTTAAAAAGTAAATTTCATCTGAGACTTTATTGTATTGCATTAACAATTAATAATTTTAACACCAGAAATCATATTTAGTTTATCCTTTTTAGTATTTCCCGCCAAAACATGAACGTCATTAAAATTTTCTTCACGGTTCATTTCTTTTTTATCAACTACATTCAGCCAGTAACCAAAAATATTTGTTATAAAAAATACCTCACGACTAGTTAGTATCTGCATTCGAAGTGTTTCAAACAAAATATCCTAATCAAATATTTATCCCTAATTATCCCAACCATAATATAAACGCTCGGTTATTAATTTTTATTTGAGGCCGTAATGCCGCGTTAAATGCTAATTTTATAGTAAAAGCCGCCATAAATATGGATCTTTCTAGACTCGTGATTGTTAAAGCCATAACATTTGCGCCGTTATTTTGTATTAAACGGATCAATTACTTTAAATACAGCGATCAAATTAACATAAATTAAATAGATATTTGTAGGTTCGATTCCATTCCGTTAAAATTGTAATGACACCTTTCAACACAAGATAAGGGGGCTAAGTTTAAATAAAAAAATAAACAGCTTAACTTAAATGCTTTTTCTAATATTTTGACAGGAATACATATTGGAATACCCTCTGTATTTATAGGTTTTTTTTTTAATCGTGAATAACTTCAAAGTCTACCTAAGCACTTTTTGATACTCTTTGTAAATTTGATGTTTAATGCGATCGGTGTTTTCTCAGAAAATAATTTTGTAATAATTTTTAATATTCATAATAAAAAAAATATAATAGATAACTAGATCATTTAAATTATGATATGTACTTATTTTATTCTATGTAACTTACTAAACCTAAAAACACTATCACATTAGAACTATTGCAGATACATACGATGAGTAAAAACTTTTAATTTACGGAGTAATCTGTTATTGCAGCACAAAATGTTTATTCCATATTTTTTACTGTCGCTGCAAAACAGTAACATAATATGGCAAAAGCTATTATAAAATTCAAAACCATTCGTGACTTTACTTATCGGACACTGGATTTGCTAATTAACATTCTTACGTCAGACGATAACTTATCTATAATAATAGATATTAATCTTTTTAAGAATGTTGTAAAATTGCAAATCGGTAGACATGTTGGAGATAAAAAAGATATTCCATCCTTATATGATATAAGCACAAAGCAATCAGTATAGAACAGCGTGTTAGTACTTTCGAAAATTAATCTTGTAATAAAATATTAAAAGCACATACATGATCAAAATAATAGGCTATGATAAGAATTAGCTGTTTTAAAAGATCTGATAAACGAGAAATTCGTGTACCTACATAATGTTTTCCATTATCCTTACTATAAGATTTAGTTAAAACGTTGCCAGAACGATATACAAACAAACAGCATACACCTTCGCTCTGCGCATAATCGTCTGCCCGTATGTCCGCTACACCGTTCATTCACTCTTCTTTCTTTATACAGTCAATTCTTCTTTGGAATTCGTTACCTCTCAAAATCAGAATGGCTAAAAGCTGCTTAGCTTTTAAAATAAATGTTTGTGAGTTTTTTTTTTGGAGAACTTATCAGCAGAGCATTGTTATCGCTGACTAATTTATATGTATATTTTTAACAATATTTATTTTTACACTCGTTTTCATTTTTAAGAAAATTGAAATATTTCATGTATAAATAATGACAATAAGTATCGAATGCATGGTCATTGTTATGAAAATATACGTCGCCATTGATAGAGGATGTTTGCATTCCCAGGAATCTTTTAATAACATGCAAGATGTGTGAAAAAAAGTAACAAAAATGCTTGGAATGGGATTATTAATTTAAGGAGATGTTGATAGTAAGGAATCTATTATATGTTTTAATCCTGCTTATAGATGATCTGTGTGTTAAATTTCATCTAAATCCATTTATACGTTATAGCATTATTGAGTTACTAATGCACAGGTAAACAAACTCAAAATTATAATTTTAATATAAGCATTTTTTTCTCCCATCAAGGTATTCGAACCTATGGCCACGATGCTGAAGCCATTAACTGTGGAACTGCGTTAACCGGTCATCCGTTATTTACTCGTTGAAAGTATTTACATATCCTCAAATTAATAATCCCATTCCAAGCATTTTTGTTATTTCTTTTACACATCTTGTATGTTATTAAAAGATTCCTGGGAATCCAAACATCCTCTGTCAGTGGAGACGTATATTTTCATAACAATGACCATGCATTCGATACTTATTGTCATTATTTATACATGAAATACTTCAATTTTATTTTATTTTCTTAAAAATGGAAACGTGTGTAATAATTAATATTGTTTATATTTATAAAAGATAGATTCCGTTTTTATTTGTCTCAAATCGAACGCGGTAACTTTATCGGTGTACCGCAGGGCACTGACTTTGGGCCAAAGTTATTTTAATAGGGAGGTTGTATCGATTATATTCATACACGCTTACACAAGTACAGATTTTAAATATGTATGTGTGGGTATACCGTTACATAGCTAGTAAATTACCGTCGGAACGCAACGCCAGGCTTGCTGCCACTTGAAATTACGCACGTATCCATTGTATTGGAGACGAAGGAAACTTTTTCCGAAATCAACGAGCATACTCAGATGAAGCTTTACCGCCACTGCAATACTATTTATTTATAAAATCTAGGAATAATTTTTATAATATCTGTATGAAGGCATAACACTTTTATATAAATTAAAAATAAAGTTCAGTTTTTGTCGCATGTTTTAATAATAAAATTGAATTATTATACTAATGACACTTAATAAATACCAAAACTCGGTATGAGACAGACGTAAAGTAAAAACGTTTGCATATTGACCGATGTGATTGGGGATCTAAGTTTCAAAGTTCATGAGACTGAACTTGAATACGTCTAGTACTATTTATTTTTATTTTGCATCGCCTCTTAATAAAATGTTACTACTATTATTGGTAACGGTAGGAATATTTTACATTAAGCTAAGTCTACTGCTCACATAAATAAATAAGTTCATATAAAATGTTTACGTAATAAATATACTTCTAAACCTTAACATTTGAAATGACGTACCGTGTCCTACAATAGAAACTAACACCGTGTCAAGTGTCAGTAACAAGGAGAGCTTTCTTTGGAGTACAGTCTGCATTATGCCCTGAAACGAAGGTGCCCTAAACTGAACCTTAAACTTACATATTAAGGTCAAAAATTGGAAAACAAATCCATCGGACACCTTTAATTTCAAGCCACTCGTGAACGCTCGAGTTGTGTATTTTTAAAATGGATACTATCGAGCAAATCGAGTAAAGGATTCGTGCTTGAGTTAAATTAAAATCATATTTCTTGTTACGATATTTTATTTCTTCAAGTTCAGATTGAAATTGGATTTAAACTGCTTCCGAGGCTGATGTTTATTTTAATCGATTGAAAACCGAGAGAAAATTCTCGACTCAGTTCTGGTTTGTTCGTGTTTCTTGTCTCGGATAAAAAAAAACTGTTTTATTTAAAAATATAAACTTTATGATTCGTCTTAATGAAGTTATAGTGAAAGTAAGAGAAGAAAATGTTCTCAAATTTCAGTTGTGAGGCCGTTGAAGTCCCCTTTGAAATTTTCTGTGTAAATTATTCTTCTTATAACTTACGAACAGATTTCTCAAATATGACAGAGTGATATATTGAACTGATAACGTCATAGTATTCATACCTATAGATAGGCAATCGATAATCCTGGAGTAATTTTATCAAGTAATATTTCACACTCGGTATTATTTTGCAACTAATTTTAAATGAAGCAAATTTACAATATGTGTTTAGTGTGTTGCGTCATTGATGAACAGATTTTTTTGATTATTTTTTATATTTTAAAGTATACGTTCAGATTGTTCCTATAAATTCTTGACACTTAAAAGTCTGTTGAATTGTTTGCTTTTTTATAATCAATATCTCGCCAAATTTAATTCCAATGTGTTTGAAGTTGGGTTTTTATTTTTTGTAAAAATAATTCTTCTGTTGACCGCTGCGTGTAGATGCAAAGCAAGATTTTTTATGCTGCGAAGTTATTTTACTATTATAAATAAGAAAAAAGGTAAAGACAGGTGGTAGAGCATAACATCCTTTCACAGCTTTTGCTGCACTTTTAAGGCCACGCTCGTCCGGGGAAGTACCAC
>JAOCPS010284673.1:0-13155 GCA_025505425.1 Graphium colonna | reverse complement strand
CATAATTATTTGGTATATATTTCGGCCAAGAATATGACATACAAAATATCTAAATATTTGAAATTCAAAATTTTTTCCCTATTGTAAAATGTTAGCTTCACAATAGGGAAATAAACATTTTATTATACAAATTTAAAGGACATTTATGCATGTGAAAAATATTATTAAGTAAAAAAAATTAAAAAAGTCGGAAAATTATCCAAAAAGCTCAGAAAAAAATTATAGCATTAAGCGTGCAGTAATTTTGAGAGAAAGAGGATTTTTGTTGTACTCCTACAAATAAATTACAAATTGAATATTTTTAATAAATTGCATAATTAATTCAATACGTCAACCTACTAAAATTATAAAGGCGTTTGTCTCAACCGTCCGATCGGTAATGCAATGGCAATTTTCTATGATAAAGTATTTTTATCTCTTAGTGCCAAGTAACATCTTAAAATTAAAGCATTTTAAAATTAAATATTCAAATCCAAAAATGTCTATATAAAAGTCAAAATTTTATCATTTTTGTTGGTAAGGCTTTCAACTAACTTCTCAAGTCATAGTCATTAACATTTCCGTACACGTTTTAAGGTAGAGTGCCCTTAGGCATATTTGCAGTTGCATACAATGTATGATGATGTAATGCAAAAGAAACTATTTTCAATAAAACATTTTTTCGATTTCGAAACCCGGCTTTTCTCTACAAAAAGAACCTTTGTAGAAGTTAATATATAGTTAATATAAAGTCTAGTCTCAAAAAATTAGGGAAATTGATGCAACTCGGTATGCCTCTTTTACCTTGTCAGGGTAAACACGAGCCAAGCTGTGAATTAACAAAGCGTGCAAATTTTAATGACCTTTAACCGATTTTCAAAAAGATGAAAGTGCTCAATTAGAATATTTCTGTTTTTTTAGGTATTCCACGCATATCTTTGTAATTTATAAACCGATTTAAAAAAACTTTTTTTATAGAATATATGTAATATTTGTATAGTACCTTACTTCGGTTTTTTTTATAGAAAAGGATACAACTTCCAAAATAGTCCCATAAAATTTTCAGAAAAATCGATCGAGCAGTATGTTTTAAAATCAAAATTACAATAAACAATATGTTTCGGAAGCACACTTTTAAGGCGTTTAAAATCGATTTTTTTATGAAAAGGAAGACAAACGCGCAGACGGTTCACCTGATATTAAGCCATCCCATCGCCCATAGACAACCGCAACATCCGGAGAGTTGCGAGTGCGTTGTCAATCTGGGAGATCTGATATAATAGGTTTATTGGATAGGATGGAGTCGGGATTAAGGATTTGGAGAGTATAGGAATAGGAAAAGAAAAGGGTAGACATGGCCATCCGGCATCCCCAAAAGTCACGCATACTTTATTTTATTGAAATCGGTTTTTGAATTTCGATCTTTTGGTTTTAAAAATGTCGAGACAGCCTAACTATTTCAACTTCAAAGTTAATTTATGTTGTGAGTGTGGCTACGTGTTAAAATCATTTCCTGTATGCCAACTCCATAAGCCAATACACATAATCAGTTTTAAAATAACTGACATGTGAATGAAAACAAAGAAGTAGTGTGCGTTCGCTATATATTTTTTATAATATGGCAAGACGAGCAATAAAGAGGCAAAAGTAATAAAGTCGCGCGTTCATCGCGGCACAGGCCATATGTGATGCAGTTAACCTTTTTTCTTCCCCATATAAATAACTTAGACACGCACGTACAGACAAGCGTTACATTCTTAATATGTAGGCACATATTTACGGATTATGATGCGTTTCAAGCTACTCGCGCGTTCAAAATCAAACTTGATAGTATATACAGCATTGGTGAGAGCACTCGATGCTCGATTGTCATCATATTAATGTAATTAAATTAGAGGCACAGTTTTCGAATAAATTTTCAAATAAATGGGTAAAGCATGAACACAATACTGGCCGCGAACAGATGGCCAGCGGGCGCAGTTCATTGACCCGAAAACGTCACGGCTCGAGTTGTGTCCGCTAGGATATATATGGCTTTCGTAAATAATTACTCAACTCTCGATTACGTTTACTCGATGTTCAATAAATATTTAGACTTAATATTACATTCATACTTTATATATGATCTCTACATATAACGTTTTTGAATATTGAAGGTATAGAAATGGTCAACATTTTTGTCATTACTCCTATATATTCTGATAACAGCTGTTGCTGAGTTTCACTCCCGTTTTTTATTAATAATATTAGAATAATATATTAAATATAACCTATATATTATTATTATCCTTCCTCCTAGCTTTATTCCCAAAATACCTGGTGTCTGTACTCCCTATCCCTTCAAAACCTTCTCCTTTTCGGTCCCGCTACTTACCTTAATATCATCCTCCCATCTTTTATATTGTCTTCCTTTTCCTACGTCCATTTCTTGGGTACAAATTTGTTACTTTGGTTGTCCATTATTCGAATTTTTCTCTTATCATATAATCACTTCCATTTTAGTTTTCTGATAATCAAATTTACATTTTTAAATTTTGTTTTTACGTTAATACAATCCAATCGTACTTTTTTCCTTTCTCCTAATTCCCAATACACTCCTTGTATGTCATATACTTGGCCAAAATGTATACCAAATAATTAACAAAAAATATTTTGTTGAACAAACATCTCTCGCCTAAAATTAATTTACTCGCAGATAACTAACCGTGTCTGGTGGATTTCTAGACCCAAAAACTATCTTACCTTAGTTTTAAGCTAGAATGTAAATGAAGTCGACCGGCTATATATTTTGTCTTTATATTTCGTCACATAAGAAGATTTTTCTCGCAGATAGTTGTAAAAATCGACTTCAAACACCTTAAGACTTAATTTTCGTTATTTAGATTTAAAAAATAAACCACTTAACCGATTTCTGAGAAAATTATATAATTCATAGTCGGTAAAAGACGTTCTCCGTTTAATAGTACGTAAAAAAAATATAGTATTAAATTTTCTTTGAAGGTTTATCTAAGATTATGAACAAAGGACCGCACCTCTGGTAATCATGCATTGGTACAACCATACAAGGTTATTTTTGTTTGTATCACTTAACAAGCTCCCATTAGGAGTAATGAACGTCTGCCTTATCTGAACTAAAAATAAACGCGAGTGCGTTAAAATTGTGCATGGCTTATCTTCCAGCGGCGAGTGCGCACGATCCATACATAAAACATATACATATAATTTACTATATTTACATTACTATACACCTAGTGACAAAAATATGTACAGAAAAGCTATATTAATACTATAAAACTAAAGAGTTTGCTAGGTTGAACTCGATAATCTCAGGAACTGCTCGTCCTAACCGAAAAGTTCTTTAAGTGTTTCAGCTTGTAGCTCATTTATTGAATAAGGCTTTAGGCTATTTATCATCACGCTATGACCAAGAGGAGCGGAGCATCAATGAAAAAATGGTAAAATTTTACACGAACGGCGGGTACCAGCTTATTTGTATATAATGATACTGGCTGATCCCTGTGGTTTCACCCGAGTAAGATTTGTACAGAAATCATCTGTGTGTCAAATTTCATCCAAATCCATGAGCGCGTTTTTGTGTGAGAGAATAACAAACATACAAACACAAGCAAGTATCATTATAATATTTGTATAGATCTATCTACAAGTTCATTTTCACAGAAAATTACCGAAACCGACATCAGACGTCTTAAAAGTGTACTTTCGAACCATATCTTCTTTGTTATTTTGATTTTAAAAACAAACTACTAATCCGATTTTTTATAAAAATTGTGTCAGGAAAAAAATATTTTTTTGAAATTAGTTCATAAGCTGCGGAGATATGCGCATCCGCGCGCGAATGTACGTAAAAAAATATAATTTGATTGAATTGAGAACCTTCCTCCTTTTTTGAAGTCGGTTAAAAACTGACAATGCACCTGCTATGTTTCGGATGTTGTGTGCGCCCATGGGTGATGGCTTCACCTAACATTAGTTGAACTGTCTATAAAAAATACAATAGTGTTAGACTAAAAAAAGTTTACTTTTTTATTTTTTGACGCCCTAATCGCTAAAACGTCCAACTGATGTAAAAAAGAAATTGTATAAGACTTTTGTATAGCCATATGCATTTAGGATATTTTAGTCTATCTAAGCAGTCAATCACGCATAGTTTGTTACATTTTTGTCCGATAACAGTAAAGCACGCCTCTTCAACTCTTTCTTCAACCAGTGTCTCTTGCCTATGATGACGTACGGTATCCAGACATGGTCTCTTACAAAAGGCACCATGTACAAGACCGCGGTTTTGCAGGGAGCTATGAAAGTAGAGAGATCTGTCGTCGAACGAAGGTTCACGACGTGTTCTCTAGGGTTGCGACTTTACAGGTGTTTTTTCACAGAAAATTACAAAAACCGACTTCAAACGCCTTAAAAGTGTACTTTCGAAACATGTCTTTTCCGTTGTTTTGATTTTAAAAATAAACTATTACTATCCGATTTGTATAAATTTTTTGTAGGACCATTGTGGAAGTGTACTCTATCAGATAAAAAATATTTTTTTTAAATCAGTTCATAACTTGCGGAGATATGTGCGAACATCCCTAAATTTTGGTATGCTTATTAAAAAAAACCAACCATTTTTTTTGAAAATGTCATGGGACTATTTATAAAGAATGCTCTATCATATAAAAAAAGAATTTTTAAAATTGGTTCATAAATGACGGACGTATGCGCAAAAATACATAAATTAACATCTATAATATTCATTATGGCATCATTCTAGAAGATATAAGGTATCATAAAAAAGATAAAAAAAAGAATTTTTCAAAATGAACTCATAAATGGCGGAGATATGCGCGAACGAACATACAAAAACATAAACATTCGAATTAAGAACCTTCCTCGTTTTTGAAGTCGGTTAAAAATGGAATTGGCAAGGACACTTGGTTTGAAGGAACGTTGGTAGATGGAGTAAAGTTGTCGCCGAATGGTTCCCGCGAAACAGAGAAACGTAGTGCTGGGCGTCCAGCAGCTAGATGGGTCGACGACTTAGTACAAATCGCCGGAGTTAACTGGATTGCAATGGAGCGGGACGGAGGACGGTGACGCTAAGGGAATCATACTCTGCAATGGGTACATGAAGGCTGAAGATGATAATGATGAATTGTAAAGCAGTATCTTTATGCAACATCGTATTAAAAAGCACAAGGTCAAGGGCCTTTGCATTGCATGTTGTTTACGCCCTCTGCCCTATGTGCTGGGACATAAAGCTATTATTATAAGATTTCTTATACTTTAACTTGAACACACAAATTATATGAGAGTGTGATTATTTACTTCTCTTTATTTAAATAATAGTTTAAGGTTAGCTTTACAATAAGAATCAAATGTTATACTGGCCAACATATTATGTATGATATCCATAGGCACATATAAACCTCTTATCCCAGTATTTAAAATTGTCAACGCAGAAAAACTATAGTAAAATATAATATTTAAGTATAAAATACGAAGGCTATAAACTAGAGCCACAATATTCTGTTAACAGACGTTAATTACAGAAAAGATTTAAAGTCATCGAAATGAAGAAAAAAAGGCATTCTCCTTTGAAAGTCAAAACTTGAACTTACAATCCTAAGTACGTTCTCTTCCTCGTCAACTCAATAACATGTTTTGTCCAATACTAGCTGCATAATACAAAAAAAATACGCAAGCTGTTGCTTCAAAACCTTCTTGATTCTGAAAATCTATCCAAAAATCTTATCCCCGACGACTATGATGAAATTAAGGTTCCAATTGCTTAGTTAAGTTATTAACGATTTCAATTCCATGGTTTTGTCTTAGTTAAAAACGCTCAGAATCCAGTACGCCCTTCGAGCAAGAAAAGAATTTTTAGTAGATTACTAATATTTAGCGTTAATGTGGTCAATAAACTGCCCGATTTAACTAATTACGTATAAATTGTAACGGTTTGTAGTTCACTTCGATCATTTTCACCTTGATATTCAATTAGAAATGATAGCGTAACTAGCCTTGTATTTAAAGAAATTAGCTTTTGTGCCTTAATGATAGGAAACCGATAATGTTTACCAGTAATGAATATAGTTTGTTGATGCTTAAAATGTCCAAGATAAAAGTGTTAACCAGGGCCGGATATAACCTTATTGCCACCCCTGGGCAATATAACAATGTCGCCTTTTGAAAATAAACGTAAGTAATGCTTGTTTTACACAGAACTTTAATAGATAGAAATATGATTTTATTTTATTATTTGTAAATATGCAATATATGCCTAAAATATCCAAGTTTATCATTCAATAAAGACTTTAAGGTTATGGGCACCACCATAACCTGCCTTTAGTAAAAAGGATTATCAGGTTAAATCTTTTAAGAATAAATTACAAAGTAGTTTTATATTTAATATCGATTATAATGATTATTAAAAACAGAGTTCAAAAAATTAATAGACATATGCCAAACTGTTAAATAACAATTTTCCCAAGCTCTAAATTTTGCCACCCGGGCACATGCTCCATGGGCACTAGCTCCGAGTCACCCTATTGTAAATCAAAAAGCCGTGGTAGCTCAGTGTCCGGGCGCTCGCCTTCAATTTTGGTTACTCGAGGCGAACCCGAGTTCAATCCCCGTTGCCGGCACCAATGAAATTGCTATTTTTAATTGCAATTTTAAGTGCTGATATACCACGTGCTCTGCGGTGAAGGAAAACATCGTAAGGAAACCTGCATATCTAAGAAATAATATTTCTAAAACAAGTATATTAAAAAGAACCACGTTGTTTACTTCTAAATGTATACAAGACATTTATTTATCTATTTTATTAATTAACCTTATAGTATAACGTCCACACCTATCCATTATTTCCCTATTCCATAAGCTTATCCCTTCCCCTGGCAACACCATCATAACAATAGGAAACGAATCATACAGGAAACGAAACGGTGTAAACAATACGTCATGCAAGCGCTTCCTTGGGCGCGTTTCCGCGGGAATTATGCACCGCTCTGTTCTCGACGCATCCTTTTTTCAACGCATATGTGTTAAATTGTTTCCGTACGCCTGCTGCGACGTCACACTAATTGTACACTTTTTATTTTCAGATACAGTTCTGGCGTTTTCGTAACGGAAAATGGTATGTGTTACTTTTTTAAATCAGTATATCAAAGCATGCGTTTTTAAAATAAGCAATGGTCAATTTATTGGAGGATATATAATTCGATTAAAAAGTGCTTTTGATAATATGGTTCTTTATAGATTATAAAGGAATAACTAATTAACTTCACGATTAATAATAAGCCCACAGACACTAATATTTTTAGAAAATATGTATAAAAATACTACTAGTCGGTCACGGTGTGCTTCTGACCTTTTATATACTACTAGAAGTCTGAACCTATAAAATTTTCCGGCCATACCGGTCGTTTTAGTAGTTGTGATATTTTCATGGTCGATCTATTTTATATAATTGCATACCGCAGTTGAAATTTCATACGTATTATTAACCCGCTTTTTTACTAAATTTTATTACTATTTTTTTCCTAGAGATATAGGTAAATTATTTCATAACTTGTGTATGGTTAAAACTGTCCACGCGAAACTGATATTAAAAAGGATTTATCTCTAAAAGTGGCTGAATTGAGAATATTTTTATTCTTTTAAAAACCGCTCCCCTTATTATAAGATCGAAGTCTTGTGTTACAACGGCGTTTTACAAACATAAATTGCACATAGACAAACACCCAGATCCGAAACAATTATTTGTAGTTCGCACAAATATTTGCTCCGTGTGGGAATCGAACCCACGACATGCGACGCCGCAGCCAATGTCTTAACAACTGCGCTAAGCGGTCGTTACCATGGCTATATTGTTAGCTATGAGTCTATAAAGTCTAATAAACATTTTAATTAGTTAAAAAAGAACTTTTGTAAAAAAAATATTCCATTATGTATTCCATGTATATAAACTTAAATCAGTTTCTACGTGTATTTGCCTTTTTTAATTTTGTTTTTTTTTTTATATGAGAAACATTATTTAAACATTTGCATTCCGATGGATATCTCAATATCGAACCTCGATCTCGGGTCCATTATTATAACCAACAATTAAAATAACATAATAACGCAATAAATCATCTTAAAATCTTTATCTGCCTAATAGTCCGTCAACGAAACTTTATTGCCTTTCTCCCGCCATTATGAATGTTGCGAGTTATTAAATTTCACTAGTGTATATCAAACATTGGGCAACACCATCCCGTCTTAGGTCCACGAGATGGATCCAGTCTAACTGCGGGACCGGTTTAACCGCTTTTTGCACGTAACCACCCAATACAGACGCTTAAAACCGTGGTTTTTGCATAAATACGCGCCAAACGCTCGACGCCATTTTAAGTGTTAATTTTTTTTTAAATAATGTGTAAGTTTTTAAAAAAATAATTTGTAATATAATAAACAAATGTGACAATAACTTAATAGAAACATTGACAGTATGTATTTTTGGATATGTTTTTGTCTTTATAAATGATCCAAAACATTTTTTTACACTTCTAATGTATGAATCGATTATAAATAACCATATAAAATACAAAGAATTTTTGATTATGATTTGTATCAAATAAAGCGGAATTTATTTTTGACTGCATTCGAATTTATAGTCTTGGGATAAAGCGCTAAATAGTTTATTCTGCATTCTGATTTAGTACTCACTGACCTGATATAATTTTTTTTCGAGAGTGAAGGCGGCAGACTGGTTTCCTAAACACTATATAATCTGTTCAAGGTTATTGCATTGTCTATAGTTTTTATATGAAAATTTTTAAATAAATGATATCTTGTATTTACAAGAATTGGCGACAGGATTCATAAACAAAATAAAACGCGGTAAAATAACTAAAATTAATAACATTTCCAAATTATTTATGTTTCGACGTACGAAATTTACGTTTTATGAATAAAGTAAATACTGGTTGTGTTGATAACTTATTTACTACCATTATCGCTTTTGAAAGTACAGAATCAATTTTCACGCGATTTTTTCAAATAAAGAAAGAAGCAATTTATGAAAAAGTTTCGAGTATTTTATTGTTTTGTGAAATTATTGGCAAATTATTTAGAAATTTCATAACCTATCCAACTAAGCTCTAGGCTTGTGCTTGTTTACGACAATACTCTAATAGATTCGAACCCTCGACCACGTGATTGGATGTGTATTCTTAACCATAAGGCTATTGGCGAACGTGTAAGATGATTTCCGTGCGGAGTTAAGCCGGATCCCTAGTGTCATTTTACCAAATTCCCGCTAAAACTTTGATATTAACATTCCATTTTCTTTAATATTTCTCAATTTAATTAAAGTTGCATCAAGTTTTTATGGCAGTTACATCTTAGACTGCATCACTTTGCAAATTTAAATGTATGTCTGTCTGTCTGGGGAAAACAGCAATTAACTCTACATTCAAATTTACATAATATTCTTCATTGTGGAAACTGAACACACAAATTTACAATTCTTTTTTTTTATATTCAAAGGCACTCGACCTCTGATATCACGTTACATAATTTCAACACACAGATAAAAATATCACCATCACCACCAGTGCACAGCAGATAGGAACGAAGTTCCTTATTATAAAAAATATTAATTTCAAATTCTATTCAAGGTATAAAGAAAATAATTATTCGACTATACATTTTTATAACGATTTTTGTCGATAAAAATAAATAGAAACTTCTTCACAGAATTATCTTAACACCTTAACTTAATAATAAATAAATACGCAAATAAATTATATATAAATAATAAATAAAAAATATAAACAATCAAATATATAAAAAAAAAAATATATTTTTTTAAAACGCTGCCCTAATTATTATATCAAAGTCTTGTATTACAAGGGCGTTTTTACAAACATAATAAATAATAACCCAGAACCGAAACAAGTATTTGTAGGCCGTACAAATATTTGTTCCGTGTGGGAATCGAACCCACGACCTATGACACCGCATCCAATGCCAAGGCAACGGACGCCAACCTGTCGTCTGATTAAATAATTAAATCAAATAAATAAGTAAATACATAAATAAGTATATAAATAAATAAATAAACAGTCATCCCGTAGACTATATATTAAACACTCTATGGCCATCATCCATACTATACATAAAATCTTACGTTACAGACGTTTTTACCGCTAGGGTCCGCTCCGCAACGCCCCAAAAGTCACTTCATTCCAAACATATTTATTTTTTTAAACCAAAACCAGCCTCCATGTAAACGTCACATTATGTTGATTACGTGATCCGATGAAAACTCACCCAACCTACCAATTACGCGCCTTTTTTTGGGGAAACTAAATGACAGTAGCGACATCTTGGATTTCCATTTCGAGAAGACGAATGAGGCTCAATATTTATGTAAGATCGCGAGGTCGCCAGTGGAAGAGGCCGCTTCCGAAATTCTAATGATAAAATTACTTTTTACGCGCTATAATTATGTCATTATTATTATGCCTGCTTGTACCTTTTTGACGAGAATGCGAATTGTCTTTATTTGCAGAGAAAATTTATTACATTTTTTATCTGTGATATAAAATAAATGATTTTAATTTATTAAAATTACCTAAAAATATCACAAAGTCTTGTTTACATATATTTTTAATATCACATTAAAATGAAAGCTGTTATAACCCTAAAAGACCTCTTGTAGCACCGAAATTTTCAAAGGGCGTAAGCGGTGTGACATAATTTTTCAATGGCAACTTTATCGACTGTTCTTAGCATTGATTTAACAAAATCTATTCAGCGTATTTTTTTTTGTATTTGGAGACCATAGGCTCTTATCAAGTTGATCTAAGGGGCTTACTTAATTTCTAATTAATACCTTCTCATATATACCCTCCGTCTATAGGAGGCCTTTGTCCAGCAGTGGGACAATTTGAGAATAGGCTTTACTTTACTTTCTACCTGCCGATAGTTTTGTTTGGAGTTGTATACAGATGGAATCTATCTTTCACTGGTTTTTGCCGTAAGATGAAGTTAACCGTTTAAGTGAAAGTAAACTTTTACGTAATAAGCATAATTGAACATTCAACTTAAGGTTCGTGCGTCATTAGTTTTGAAACAAAGCCGTTAATAGTTTTTGAAGTAGTTTCTTTAAGAATAAACCATTCAACGTTCATTTTGCATGTCATTATCGAAAATTTCAGGCATTTCCAAAGAAATATCCTTACAGACATAATAAAACTGAAGATATTTTTATTTGTTTGTTTAGTTATAGAAAAAGCTTTTTGAATATAATGTTGTTATTTGTTTTTTTTATTAAAAAATCTTTTTGTATATGTTTACCAGACTCACGAGTAAAAATAGTAAAGGTTATCTAGCATCATGCCACTACCCTTAAGAGTCGAGTCACAAAAAAAAGGCTTGAGAAATCGCAGGGAACAGCTAGGTATTTATCTAAAAAGAACAAATACAGTATTGAACTAAAATTATACGATTACAACCGAAATTTAAACATTTTAGTCACGTCAATATGTTGTGGCCTAGCGTCGCTGAGGACACGGTTTCGTAACTTAAGGTCAACTTCGATTACCACGGGCTTGAAATAAAAAAAATCGTTTTTCAATAATGTCTACTTAATATTTAGCTTCGTTTAAAAAAATCTTTAAACAACAAAGATAAAAAAAGTATTACACGATAGTAATAATGAAATAACGATACAGTTTTATAAATAATGACAATAAATAAAATATCATTTTATCTGAGGAGAAAATTTACTTACGTTTTAGTTTATATCTCTGGTTGTTTTGTAGTCTTGAACAATCTTTCCTAATACTTTATATGCCAGAGTAATTTTGTTTTTTAAATTAAACAACTTTACGGATTTTATCGGGGTTTATTTTTAAATGTTATCACCCGACGTTTCGAACCCTTTACAGCGTTCATGGTCACGTGTCCTACACGTGACCATGAACGCTGTAAAGGGTTTGATGTCCTGGTGTCACTTGTTAATCCTGCATACCTTCGGCTTCAATATTAATTTTTGTTTCGATCTATGCAGTAACTACTTATAGTATCTTTTAACTAATTATAGTTTAATATTAACGTCGGGTGATAAAATTAAAAAAGCCGCGATAAAATCCATAAAGTTGTTTAATTTAAAATGTTAAATATTCGCGTAAATCAAGAAATAATATAACAACTAATAAAAATGAGGCGGCGCTTGGAAAATTGAAAATATCCGCAACCGTCAGGATAATGAGGCGATGTGTTCGTCACACCGTGAAATGAGAGTTGTACCGAATCAATTCTACGCCCATCACGTACCCACGAACTTTGTTTACGTTACGTTACCATTCCATTAGAATCCTAACTAAATCTTTAACAAGTTGCTGGATCATTCGTTTTTTCGTCTTTAGCAAAAACCTTTCCCGGAATAGGGTATCTAAGCATTATTTTATATATAATATTTAAGCATTATACGAAGTTAAAGATCACAAGTAACAAAATCAATACAATAGTTTTTCAATAAATTTTTGCACCAGGGAAAATTATTGTGGTTACTCCTTTTCATATATATTTTCTACTACATCTTTTATAATTAAGGGTTGCTAAAAATATTTACAGCATTGGAAGAATTTGTAGAGTTGTCGTTGTCGGATTTAAGGAAGTAACAGTCGATAAATGAGAACAAGAGGATATGAAATGTCCTGCACACAAGAAACGATCTCCTTAAACACGAATAAAATTTAACAAACTTATTACTGCTATAAAACATTTTCTTCGTTTTATGTCTAAGTGACAAAGCACGGGCTATGAATGATAGCTATGCGCGGCAACCAAGCAGGAGTGTTTTATCGCTCGATCGTCAGTAATTAGCTATGATTGTCTTTATGCTTTCTCGGTTCCAGTAGTTATAGTAACTAGTCACGCGGCAAATTTGTACGAAGAATGTCGCACACGAATGCCACGCATTTTGCATGCCGTGTTTGGACATGCCTAGCCATCATTAAATGAATATTGCTTATAAAAATATTGATAATTAATACTTGTTTTTAACTTAACAAGATAACATAGAACATAGAACTTATCTATGTTTTTAAGAAGTTGACTGAGGATTACATACAATATAATAATAAATGGATGTGTTTACCATAAAGATTA